>CM061531.1:157012652-157223907 GCA_030545055.2 Neoaliturus tenellus
ATTATTAAGAACCTCCAAAAACACACTGAAAGCCTCCGACACGTTATACTTGGAATATACACTCAACCATGTTTTATTTTTTAGCAACTGGTCTAGAGTCATGAAGTCTATTTTTACAATATGATTACAGTACACTCTCGTTCATCGGAACTAATGTGGCGGACGGCCGGTTCGGATGTCGAAAAATTCCGATGAAGCGGAGTCCGTCGTGAGTCATCATTTCCGCCCATACGGTGACCTATCGTGATTGTATTCAATCTTGTTTTTAAGATAACACAAGAGATTTTATGAAAATAAGGCACTCAAACTTTTAACATGGTAACAATGAAGATATAGGAATAAAAACAACGCAGGAAATCAAAATCCAAAATCTTTATTCTCATATCCCATATTCATATTCCAGCAGTCAACTGACTTCCACGTAAGGCATGTCGCACACTACGGCAGACCAGCTCAGGCAGATCAGGTCAGACCGTTCCGGCAAAATTCGGAAGCCATGTATTCAAATGTAGAGCCGCACACTACGTCAGGTCAGACCGCTCAGTTCAGTCCGGTCAGACCGTCTCCGGCACTTTTCGGTCAGCGAGCGATTTTTGCCGGAGCGAGACGCCGGCACGCGGCCAGTGAACCAGTGTTGTGCAATAGCTCGTGCGGTCCGTACACAGTTCTGTGGTTAGTAAATACGAAATTATCAAAAGAATCTTACGTTGTCGTTTTTTAATCTTGGGAAAAGAGTATGATACTCTCCCTCACTATCCCGTGCGACATTAATACTGTGCACCCAAAATTTCCTCCTTTTTCTCCTGGTTTTTTGGGCCTTCTCGTCCTCTTCCGCAGCAAGTGCTAATGCTACTATAGCAGTTTCTTCATCACTGCTACTAGAACCCATCGCACAATCGCACTAATCGCACTGAACAAGAATACACAAAGCATACATGCAGCCAATGCCGCTGTCTGTCGACTACTGACTGAGGTTGGCGCTCAAAAAACGCCTGAGCTGAGCGGACTGACCGGACGTAGTGTGTGGGAAAACTGCCGGACCTGAGCGGTCTGAGCTGGTCTGCCGTAGTGTGCGACAAGCCTATTACAGGTGCAGTCCCGACGCGAGACAGACTGAATGACAGTTTGGGAAGCGGTCGAAGCAGATGTATTGTTCACTTCCTGCCCTCTTTTTCTTTCTATTTTTGTGCGAATACTCCACGGCCTCATAAATCACATCGATAGGTACAAATTATGGAAAACGCCTGATGACTTTTGATGCACAATGTGATACTTCACTGTTGTGCGGATAGAACGAATGGAAATTGAAGGCGTTAAAACGGAAAAATTATTTATTTCGTAAGAAAAA
This sequence comes from Neoaliturus tenellus, assembly GCA_030545055.2. Lineage (NCBI taxonomy): Eukaryota > Metazoa > Arthropoda > Insecta > Hemiptera > Cicadellidae > Neoaliturus > Neoaliturus tenellus. The sequence continues at coordinate 157,014,001 of CM061531.1, forward strand.
AATTAATAATGTCCAGATTTTCAGTTCCGATGAAGCGGAGTTCCGATGTCGCCGAGTCCGATGAACGAGAGTGTACTTTCAATGTAAGTTACAGTCTTTGGATTAACTTGAAAAGATAAATTACACTAAACTACGCCGTGGTCACTTCTACCAGATTTTTAAACATGAGAATTTATAACTCATATCATCTCTAGATCTAAAATAAATATGATCAATACAACGATGTCCCCTTGTAGGGGAATAAGGCATAAATTTATGTCACCTATAACTATATAATTTTTTCAGTTGAAGAACTTAAAACATTTTTTAACTGAGTTAAATAATCATTTATGTGATAAAAATGGAATCTATAAATTGCAATTATAGAAAGACATCTACTTAGGAGAGTATCGACTATGATCTTTATTGCGTCTGCAGGTCATATCTACAGGACAGGCACGAGACGGAAATAACTCAGATACGTACACAATAACCCCTCCTGATCTATACATTTCATTGAAATTCTTGAACTGGTTGTATCCATTTATCGCCAAAGATAACAACTCTGATTCAAAAATCCATATTTCTGACAGTACGATAACCTCTGGACGTTTATCTAGAGCATTAAACCCGCGACTTTTTCAGCTGTTTCATGCCTATTTTTATTATTTTTTTTTTATATTTATTATCGGATTGTCATAACATCATAACAATGACAGGACAGTTGTCAAAATATTCTTATAACTAAATAAGGTATGTTGGAAAATATATAAACCTTGTTATTTAGCTACATAAAAAAAAGAAAATAATAATAAATAACTAACTGATCCAAATCCACATTAACAGTTAAAGTAGTCATTAAGGCAAAAAATATTAGTAGTCATTAAGGCAGTAAAAGTTCTTTGTTAATAGCCATTTTTTAACATTCTTTCGGAATTGCATGGGTGATACAATATCTTTAAGTTCTTTAGGCAATTTATTGAAAATTTTTGGACCTATATACTGGGGGGAGGTTTCATATAAAACTAGTCGATGACTTACCGGCCTAATAGTATCTTTAGTTCTATACATGTTTAGTTTGACTTTCCATGAACATGGTCAAGTTGTTTTTTACCCAAAATGCTATTTCTAATATATATTGGTCATAAAGAGTTAAAATTTGAAATTCCTTAAAAAACTTTCTGCATTAAGTTGTTGTGGTTATTTACTAATTACTAAACAACACATGTATAGCTCGAAACTGTCAGTTTGCGCTGGGGACCTTATAGTGAGTCTTTGTTTCACGGGCGCTATAGGTGGATCGTTCCTACTGTAACCATTGAATCAGAGCACGTCAACATTGGAAAGGAACTGAGCTCAAAACTGTCAGTTCCAATGAAGCATTTTACAAAATGAGATACGTTTCATTGGAACTGCTTCTTGCATCGCTGTTGCGAATATAAGAAATTCAAACTTACCTCATCTACAGAGTTGCCACTCAACCGGGAAATGGGGATAATCGGGACATTTGTGAATTTAAGTGACCAGGAAAAACTTGTGAATTAGTGACGTAACCGGGAACACCGAAAACAGCAAATTATTGTATCGTACCAATAAATACATAGACAACGGCATTGTTAAAAGCTCTATAGAAGAGTAAATTCATACCGAATAAGACAAGTGTTAACAAACGCATTTCTTTGGCATTGTGTGAAAACAATTCAATTAATATGAAGTAATAATGTGTGAGGCAGCTACAAGCTAAAAATTGCTTCTTTTTTAAAACCGAAATCCTTGACATAATTTGGACCTCATTATTTCCAATTTCATCTGAGTAAAGACAAAAAGAAACAAAAAAATACATAAAGGCACACTTTTCTTATACTAGCTTCCAATTCTAACAGCTGTTCTCGTTTATTTTCAGGCAAGTCAACTTTCAACCGAAGTTCAAATTGTGTCAATGTGGTTAGTTAAATTCTTCAGGTTTTCATTGATACCCTCGATGAGACTCTATGCTGCCAAAGCTCACTCATCAAAGGAACCACTTGGGATTGAAGGCTTGGTTGCTGTTTCAACTTCTGTTTGCCTCTTAGGCTGTTGTAGTATCATTTAGAGCAGTGTTTGTTCTTTGATATTGAGTATAAAGTATTTCAAAAAATTATTGCAATTAGAATTTTATTAGTGTTTTTTTTTATTTTTTTATAATGCATTTTTATTTTCTCTATTTTTATAACATATATCCAACTATTAGTTTATAGAGAGTTAATGGGGAGAAAGCAGCAAAAAGAGCAATAGACCAATTGAATTCAATATTTATTCGAAGACTTTAGTGAGAAAACTGAAGGTATAGGTTTAGTTATTTAATTTGCCTAATATAGTGTGTAGCAGCAATCTTTGAACAGAATAAAATCATACTGATGTGTTGATCTGTTGACTTGTTGTGTTGTGCAGGACACCAGCGGAGACAGCACGACAGCGGACGAATCCGAGGTTGAGGCCCTGCGCAAACGTCTTGAGAAGGTCAAGAGTTCGATCATCAGGTGAAACTCTTCCCCAGACCGATACACCGCCTGTACATAAACCGTATTAAAAGTATTGTTTAATTGTTAACCTTTCCTCATATTTATTGATAATGACCATGAGACACATGTAAATTAGCTTTATATATTGATAATAACTTTTTTTCACAGTATAACGCAATAGTTCTAACTCTTCTCTTCAGCTCTTTCAAAGGCTTTTTGAGGTATTGGTTTGATTCGTAGTGATTAAGTATTTTTTAGCAAACATTTCCTGTAAAAAAAAGCGTAACTGTTTTTAGATGTAATGATTATGATATGTTATATTAAGGAAGAATCATTAATATTTATGTATAAGATTTTCTGTGAAAGGATGATTTTGTGACTTAAAGTGCAACACATTAAACATTACATCCCATAGAGTGTGCAATTCAGTTTTTGTGTAATAAAGTATTTTAACCCTTAAGCAATCTCATGTCTAAATACAACTTTAAAAGGATGATCTCTTTTGTTCTGTTAGAGTTACTCACTGTAATAGAACTTGACAGTTTTATTTTGAGAACTGTTTTTGAAGTTTGGATCTAATGACAAAGTAGCATTGAAAGTCTGATAAGTAGCATTCCATGATAATGGAACTAGTCATTTTATTTTATCTGAAATTAAAGTTTATCTGCCTTTTATAATAGAAAAATAGTGATTTCAATTTGATACTGCAGTTTAAGGGTAGAATTTTGTCAGATTTAACTGTCCTGTTTACTTTATTAAAATTTTCAATGTTAACTATTCATGAATATCCATATCATAAAGAAATTAAAAAGACATTACTAACATAATTGGCGATATAATTAAAATTCCCTTTAACGATTTTGATAATATTTTGGAATGATTGTTTTATGGCATAAATTTTATTAGCATAGTTTTCTCTTGAAATGCTTTACACATTAGTTGAGTACCACATCAATGTGCCAACTCGTGATGTAGGCCCTAAGTGTTAATTTGTAAATTGTATAGTTCATAACATAATGATGTTTGTAAACTTGTAATTTAGTGTGGCAATATTGTCTTAAGACGTTTTACTATTAATATTGATCCCTTGTTTGTTATGAACGGTGCTAAGTATTACGTGTTAGGTTGGGGGGAAAAAATAGGAAACATTAGATTAGGTTTAGGTCATATTGGGGTTCATACCCTCATTCTAAATTAATTGTGACATTAGGACAGGTTTGTAAACCTATAAATATTTTGGTTTGTTCCAATTTTAAAATAAAAAGAACTTAAGTATTATACTCTTTTTTATTTATAGAGAAAGGACTGACACAGGCATTAAGTCATCTTCACCTTTGGGCCAGTAGCCCATTGTGCGCAGTCGGCAATGTTAACCATATGGCTTTTAATGAAAAACGTGGTATTTTATTCCCCTGTTTCGGACACCGTTTTTCAACCGATTTTCTTTAAACTTGGTAAGTGTTTAGTTGAATAATTATATTTGGCCCCACATACCTCACAATTTTGGAAATTTAACAAATATTACTCAGGAAAATCAATTTACTTTACAAAGAGTTACAATTTGTTAAATTTTCAAAATTTTTCGGTATGAGGGGCCAAATATAATTATTTAACTAAACACTTACCAAGTTAAAAGAAAAACGGTTGAAAAATGGCGTCCGAAACAGGGGAATAAAATACCATGTTTTGCATTAAAAAAGCCATATGGTTAACATTGTCGACTGCGCAACAATGGGCTACTGGCCCAAAGTTGAAGATGACTCTTAACATTCCCCCCATTTTAATCTACATGCAGATTCTCTATTATGAATTATTCCACATTGTAATATCTATGATCCATGTTGTTGCAGTTATGAAGATATACTTTTATATTTTACCTTTTTTAGCGAATTTCCCTATAGAGAATACACTATTACGGTAATGTAGCCGAGGGAAGACCCACGCCTTGGACAATTTTTCATTTTGAGTTCCCCAGAAGCCAATAACACCATTTGTTCATTCACATTTATTAAAGATCGCCGCCTGATGAAAATTTGACTAAAATGTCAGTTTATATTGAACCAATTACTTCAAAATATTTATAACTAAAACATCTATGCTTTCTGATTTGCTAACATTTAATATTACAAAAGCTGTCAAATCATTTAATCGGTGATCCGTCTTCCATAAGATTAAAATAGAAATTTTGAAAGTCTCATCCACAGGACACAACTTTTCTATATGTATCATTTATCCTACCCGATGCACACAAGCTGAGAAAAAGTAGGAAAAGAATCATGCTTGCCTACAAAGGTATATTTGTCCGTGGTACCTACTGATAACTTTTAAAAGGGACCTCCGATTTGTATGAAATTTGTATGGAGGTGTAGGACCAGGTGTATTTTCATGAGTTCACGAACCAACTTAATTTGGTTATAGGAAAGGTTTTGGCTTTTATAGGGTTTCAACATGGTCAAAATGGGTTTTTGGCTTTTTTATTTTTACTTTTTTTAACTTAGAATTTTAACTTAAATCATATAAAAAAGCTTATAAAACAAACAATTTAGTATTTCAAAATTGTTAATATAGCTTAATGGTTATGGAGAAAATTAAAACTATGTTTCCCATGTTATGCTTATTCATGTTGTTCTTATGTTATAAAATTAAAATCAATTTTTTTTTACTCTAAAAGGACTCATGGTACAGAAGATAGGTACAGCAGGAATTTATGTATTTGTATTTTTTTCAATTGAGAGCAACTTAATTTTCTTTAATTCTTTGTGGAATGAATAATATTTAAATTTCCCCTCATAAATAATAGTTGTAAATGAGTGATATTGCTGATATGATTGGGAGTACTGTCATGCGCCAGTGTTGACTAGATGGAGTCATAAGGAATCTGTTTGTCCTGGTGGGCTGCCCTGCGCTTCGCTACCACAAGTTTGTGCTGCCACCTTCACTGCCGCTGTTGACAGTCTAGCTGACCTCTATCTTAATTAAACCTGTGAATCTTGTGTCCATCTTTGTTCATCTTTCTTGAGAAATTCTTTAATGACGATTCCTGTTCTTTCAAATTAAATCGTTCCCTCCAACAACATGGTTGGTACAACCTGCGTAGGGCCAAAGACGATTACAGGGATGATGGCCATTCTTCAATGTGTAGATTTTTTTGAAAACTTCTATTGCTTACCTCAAGTGCAATAACTCTTGTTACCTTTTCACAATAATTATACAGTATAAATACTGAGAAACTACTACATGTTACTACTACATACTACATGTTTCAGTTTTTTCTCAAAGAAATTAAATGGCAGAGGTATCTAGACCGTCAATGGAAGCGTCACTTTGACTTGTGAGCCTATTTTTGTTATAGTGCACAGTACAGCCTTACCGACCTCCATGACCTCCAGAGAGATTCCTAATAAGTCCATCTACAAAAACTGATGCTCGAACTTCTCACCCTTTATCATGTATAAAAGGAACACAGTTTCAGAACATCCCTCGTATTTAATAATTGTTTTTGTTTTATGATGACAATTTTAAACAAAAAATTTGTATCATGAAACCGAACAATAAATTTTAGTTTTGTTTCTCGCATACAGAGTTTTTATCAAGAAGTTATACATGTAGTTGAATAATCCAATATAATTTACAATGTGTTTACCATGATAGAGACAGAAAGAAATATTCCAATTACAGTACACTCTCGTTCATCGGACTCGGCGACATCGGAACTCCGCTTCATCGGAACTGAAAATCTGGACATTATTAATTTTTTTTCTTACAAAATAAATAATTTTTCCGTTTTAGTGCCTTCAATTTCCATTCGTTCTATCCGCACAACAGTGAAGTATCACACTTTGCATCAAAAGTCATCAGGCGTTTTCCATAATCTGTACCCATCGATGTGATTTACGAGGCCGTGGAGTGTTCGCACAAAAATAGAAAGAGGAAGGGGGCAGGAAGTGAACAATACATCCGCTTCGACCGCTTCCCAAACTGTCATTCAGTCTGTCTCGCGTCGCGACTGCACCTGTGTTACGTGGAAGTCAATTGACTGCTGGAATATGAATATGGAATATGAGAATAAAGATTTTGGATCTTTATTTCCTGCGTTGTTTTTATTCCTATAGGTTCATTGTTACCATGTTCAAAGTTTGAGTGCCTTATTTTCATAAAATCTCTTGTGTTATCTTAAAAACAAGAGTGAATACAATCACGATAGGTCACCGTACGGGCGGAAATGATGATTCACGACGGACTCTCCGCTTCATCGGAATTTTTTTACATCCGAACCGGCCGTCCGCCACATTAGTTCCGATGAACGAGAATGTACTGTATAAAGATTTCTTATAAATAAGCTTGAATAATCCAGTTTCCTCAGTGTTATTTTGTTTATTTATTTCCTGCTATGAAAAATCATCTCTTCCAGAATGATTTCAATGTTTTCTCTCTCTCCATTTTACATGATTCTTGGTGCCTGTTGTCAATATGTGTATTTATTAAAACCATAAAATTACTATTTTAATGACCTAAGACTGGTGGAGAATCCATGAGGTAAAAATAAGGATCTAGAAAGAAAATGATGGACTTTGTGTTTTGTTACTCAGTTTATTAATATAAGTTATTTAAAAAATGTACCGTTTAATAAGTCAGTGTTGCATAAAAACCTTACCATAAGTATTTCTCTAATTTATTTTTTTATTCCTTAAAAGTTATTTGCAAAACAATTCTTATTTGCCACCTATACCTAGTTTATATATGTCGATCTTTCATTGTTTGTTAAGCTTGTTTTATATTAATTTTTTATTGTTTGTAGTCTATAACTAATAGTCTGACATTTTGTCCTAATTTTGAGTAAATTATTTTTTTCATGCTGAATATTTGAGTTTTATTTATTGTGCCCAAAAATCTACTTATTCTTTTTTGTATGACTTCTTATTTGTGATGGTATGAAACTTGTTAATTTTTTAATGGTTACTCGTCACTATTTTCCATAAGACAATTTTTATAAAACTGTACATTTTAGCTTCTTGTCAGAAAGAAACCAACATCAGCAGATAAAAACCAAGAAATCTAGAATGATAGGGAGGTAGGTGATATCAATCGAAACAATAACAAAATCGATGATGTCAAAGGTGCAGCACTTAAAATATTCAAAGCAAACCACTCATGTGTCAAGATAAACAACATGACATCAGAAGTGTAGAACCAGGACTGCTTCAATCAGCTGTTGGTGTCACCTACCTTGGTTTCTTCCTAGATACATTGGATTAAACTATTTCAAAATAGGCTGCGGCCACATGAGCGTTTTTTTCACTCACAAACGCAGCATGAAAACACGCGAGAAATATGAACAGCATTAAATGTAATGGGTTATGCCACACGAAGTGTGTTTTCCCGCTTTAGCTTTTTAATTATAATTGAATTAAAAATTCAAGCAGCGTGAAAATAAGCTAGTACCGGTATTTACCTCATGATAAAACGCTTGTGTGGCCGCAGCCATAACTAAATGGAATAAATTCAAATTATTTTGGTAAAGTCAGGGGTGGTAAACAAAACACATGTTACTTGACATACTCTAAGCTTACATAGTTTTTAGAATTAAAAGTATCTAGTTGGCCGGCAAATTACTTACAATACAATACTCCGATACAATTATTTTTGGTAATAATCACACATCATCTTACATCAGTCCTTTTCATTGCAGTCGTGAAGACTGGAGAATCCTCAGTTTTTCTTGATGTGTGTGTGTATTGTGCTGTTTATTTACTGTATGAATGTTCTGTAATGAATTCTTGAACATTATAGTAGGGCCTATCTAAAAGGATTTCTTTAGTGATTTGAGGCATTTTTTGTCGTTTTCAATAGTTTTTAGATTTTGGGGAATAGATTTAAAAAATTGACCCCCATCAGAGAGGGTATTTTACTTGTCTGTGTTGTTGTAAATTTAAGTTTTGTCCTGACCGAATGTTGTATTTGTGGCATTCTTTTCTAACCAATGGTGGATTTAGTTTAACATAGGAGATAGTTTCTAGGATGTAGATGGATGTTAGGGTTAGGATTTTATGTTTAATAAGAGCGACCTGCAGTGTTCTTGGTAATGTGCTCGGTCAACAACCCTGACAACCTTTTTCTGGAGTGTGAAGATTTGTCACTTGCTCCTCCCCAAGCGATGACTCCAAATCTTAGGTGGGAGGCTATAGTAGCGGTAGAGCAGTTTGCTATTTCTCTAATTCTTCTAAGGGTGAAGAGGGATGAAGAAAATTTTTCGTGGAGGTTTTCAATATGCGGAATCCATGTTCAAGCATGTTCAAAGCCCGGTACCATGTTTATTTTCGTTTTAAGGTCGCCAGAAGCCAAAAACAACTTTCTTTCAAATCCATATATATGTTCATATATAGCGGAGGTTTGGGCCTTATTTGTTCTGCTTTAAAACTGTAGCAATTTGCTATAGTGTCATTTGTTTCTGCTTAACCCAGGTTTTGTGTTGTTATTTTACTGCCACCTTAAAAATAGGACCATACATATGACATATAAAAATGGATGCTTTACAAATATAAATTATATTAATCTTTCCAACAAAATGGATACTATTTTTTCTATACACCAAATTGAAGTGTTATATAATGTAAATAAAACGGACATTGGAGGGTTAAATCTGGATTGTAAATAAAACTCTAAACCTCTCGTACCGTAACGGGGGTCGAAGTTGATTCTGAAAGTCATTATCTTTCTACTATAAATGTTTAATGCAGGCCCACGGTTTATATGTGACGCGCTATGGGCCCTAGAGATGTTTGCGCCCCCCCTTCCGCCCTTCCCCCCTCCTCTCCAGGGGGTGATATGAATCACCAATTAAACAAACCCAATGCCATAGGCATTTGACGATTTGAGATGTGCATTCGTAACATAACAACAAAATGAAACAGTGACAGAACTATTTTTATTGTGTTCATTTTCAACAGCTAACAATGCGGTTGCGCATTGTAAAAGTTAACTGTGCTCGCCCAAGTAGTGGCTGGGGGATGCACCCGTGGTGGGGATTAGTCGTTGGCGCGCCGTTCGGGAGGACAGGTGTTCCTGTCACGTCGCCTTTCCGCACTTGTGTACTACACAGTACAGTACGCCCTGTATACTGTGACCTCTACTGATCGAAAAACATTTATCATTATTACTGTTTGGATGAGTACGAACAAAGCCCAGTGGTTATGGCGCCAACGTCAACATCTGCTTGATATGTAAAATATTTCCTTGGTCGCGCTCCCAACAAACCTAAGAAAGCCCTTGGACTCTTGCGCCCCTTGGCCCTTGCGCCCCTGGGCCCCTTTAAAAAATCGGCCCTGGTTTAATGGATGAACGCTAAGAAAAAAAATACACACATTCCAATTTTTATTAAGCATTTAATAACAAACCAAACATACTGCATAAATATTTTGGGAATTTTTTAACAGAATAGTTCAGAAATAAAATATGCCTATAGTTATGTTAAAAATCTTACTGTAACTCTTCAGATTATGCCTCCCTTGTTCCGAGTTCCGCTTGTTCCGGACATGATATTGACAGCAAACCGTCCCACTTGTTCCGCGACAAGGTGTCCTAGTGAGACTAACGAGCCCCGATTATCCCGCGCTGCGCCGCTGCGGCTAGGGTCGCCCTATCCCTAGTAGCACAAATCGTTGGCCCAACGTTGGAAAATGATCGTCTAATATGGTTGGCCAACGGTAGGGAGTGTAACAAGGCGCGAGGTTGGCCCATTGTAGGATTAACCAGCCAACCAACAAATATTCAACGTATACCCAACCATATGTTTTTTCAACAAAATGTTTAAATGAATGCATTTTTGCTAACCAGTAGATTTAAAAAATGTAAATAATTCCGAGCAAAAATGTGTTACTCATGAGAGGATTCAAACCAGCAACCTTCCACTAAATGTTCCAGCGCCTTTACCTTCTGAGCCACGGGAACTGTGCTAGGAGTGGATATAATTTATACATTAAAATTTAAACATTATACTTTATACATTTAAAACTCGGCCAGTCGGCCTTCACTACTGGTGCACTTTTAAAAGTAAAAGTAAAAATGTTGACCAAAATTCGAAAATACTACGAATTGACCATTTTCGGGCGTTTTAAATAGTTTTACATGTAAAAAACTTCATGACATTTGCATTTTATGTTATTAGCGAATTTCCCTATAGGGAATGCGATATTACGGTAGTAGCCATGGTAAGACCTAAGACCGGGACCTCTTTACTTTTTCATTTTGAGGTCCCCAGAAGCCAAAAACACCATTCGTTCATTTTCATATATATATATAAAGTTCACACACACACACACACACACACACACAGACATCACTCTGAAAACCACTTTTTTGGACTCAGGGGGCACCAAAATGGATAAATCCACCAACAACTGAAATTCAAAAATTTTGATGAAAACAATACTTTCTCCATATACTATGGTATAGAGGGAGAAAGTAAAAAAATTACCAAATGCAGCACCCTTTGGCCTAATGGTAAGTGAGCGAAGCGAACGAGCTCGTCTTAAAAAGAAAGAGGGCGAGTGAGCGGAGCGATCGAGCTTTGTTTGAGAAACAAAAGTAATAATTATACCGAGCATATAAGTTCGGGCTCCCTGGTACTGAAAAATAAAACGTGCGAAACAATGTTTTGAATTTCACCATTATACTACTTTTATCCTCTTTATCGTGTTAATTTTTTTTTACTTTTATGATTTTTGACATTTTTATGTTAAAAAACGTTTTTACATTGTGTGCTGTGTGTCGTCATTGGTAAAATTTTTGGCTAGAATTACCCGACAGTATATTCGTTGGGCCAACCACGAAAATGCCAACCAACCATTTCCACCATCCCAACCATAATCCAACGTTGGCCCAACAATGTGTGCTACTAGGGATATTACTTTCGCTTTACTTCTCAAGATGACGCCAATCACTAGGAAATCCAGTGTTGTCATGGCATTTTCAATACAATTAAACATTTATTGAAAGTTGTCAACATTCAAAGATTTTTTCAATTATTTTGGTACCAAATTCGATATAAATAGGCTGAGATTTAATTATTAACGAAAAGGAAAACAAATTTTACATTATGTGAACACATTCACACAGCTTCGATTCATAAATGAATCTTGAAATTTAATAGCTCACTATTCTAGTTTATACACTTTTTTCAAGTTATAGAGGTTTGATGAAAAAAGTAATATCTTAAAATTCGTATTTTAACACTAATTGGACGTTGATCTCTCCCGGGACGCACATATAAACATAGGCTGTCAACTGTATTGTCAATCAACATATCTGTGTACTTAGAAGCCTTCTCTCAACAACATCAAACTGTGTAGGATTGTTTACTTTAGTTTAATACAAAGTAATATTAGTTACTCAACGAGTCGTTGCCAGTCGATACTCCACGAATAAGCGTATAGCTCCAGTCTGAGCGCTAGGCAGCTGTTGTGAAACTTGCGTATATGAAAGAAAATAAAATACAATCACATAATTAAATAAACTAATTGTCACTCCCTAATACTCTGAATGAAAACTGCATGTTAATAAACACTATCCCATTGTCACAAACACTATCACTATCACTTATCGTTGTATTTGAATTTGAAAGTTAACTAATAGGCCTAAGTAAACAGAAAAACTAAATAAATTAAAATGACAGAAGGGAGACAGGTTCTTTTTATGAAGACAGCTGTTTGTTCTCATGAAATAAATCATATGTTATGGATAAACTTACTAAATTTTGTCTTATATTTAAAATACATGGAAACTTTAAAGTCCAATGGGGCAAAGCACATTGAACTGAGGGTGACAAAAATTATTCCATGACGTCTACAGAGAATTCCCTTTAATTTGACACCTCAATCATCAAAATCGGTTCATAAATAAGAGAGTTTTGCTGCTCACAAGAAATTCCTTACGGAATTAGTAATACTATAGAGATCGCCCACTGGTCGAAATTCGACCAAAATCTCAGTTCATCTTGAGCCATTTAGATTTAAAGGGTTTCATAACCGAAACATCTGTTCTTCCTGGTTTGCTAGCATTTATTATTATAACAGATGTCTAATGATTCAATCAATTTTCCTTCTCCCATAAGATTAACATTGAAACTTTGAAAGCCCATAGGGCGTAGCCCTGGAGGCCGATGAAAATTATAATGTGTTTCTGCTCATCTACAGCACAGTACCTTTCTAACGGTATGCGCAGATTTCTCCTACGATGCACACGAGCTGAGAAAAAAGGAGGAAACGAAACATGCTTGCCTATTAATATATAGATAGATAGATTATACAAAATACGTACTGTATAGGGATTATCCTGACATAACCTGAACAGGATATTTGTCATCCAAAAAAGAGCCATGTCTGCAGTATGTTATTAGGTATTGATTGAGACCAACTACAGTAACCTGCCCATAGAATGCACTTGAATGTTCCAGATCATGTAGGCTATATTGAAATGGATCACATTTTGAAATTTAAACCCATAATTGTTGTATTACATTTCTAAAAATGGTTAATTCGGCATAAGGGGTTAATTTGTCAAGTACAAAAACGTAAACAAACAAGATGCAGTGGATCCACCAATATAAAATACTCCCCGTCGCAGCAGATTTGCTTACTCAGCGAATTTCCAAATTAATAATATTAATTTTAACCAGATGAACATGTTAACAAAATTTCCTTGCTCATAAATAGGGAAAATGTCTATTCTCCCTATGATAAATATAGGGAAAGAGTATGCAGGTATGCTGCCGTGGGGAACACTAAAAGTAGATTTTATGCATAAAATAAATTTATTTGAACCATATGAAGCCATATAATAAGTTTCATCAATATCTGTCCATAAATAAAACAGTTTGCCTATTCTCCATATACTATGTCTATCAATTGGTTCTTTAGATAGGGTTATTGATTAATAGCCAATAAATAACCAATGGCAGCTGTGTCCAGTTTCGAACCATTAAAAAGCTACACTACTTTATTTTGCAACCAACATTGGCATTGTAAATTGAATGATAATTCCTTTAAGGTGAAATTATTGTTATTACATTATTTTTAGTTTCTTAAATTTTTCTAACGTTAACCTCTCTCAGGATCGAACCGGCAACGTTCAGATTCAAAGGCGAGCACTATAACCACACAGCTACCCATCCAATTAAATAAAAGAAAAAGCTAGTATAATAGAATTAAAACAGCCAATTTTGTAAATATCTTAATAATGATAATCCTTTGATGCGACAGCATCATTTGTTTGCTGTCGCAACATAGGATTATTATTAATCAGGTATTTACACCTATAATTAATTGTATTCATTGGTAATCCGGAGGCCGAAGGCTAACATTCCATCATAAACAAACAAGACGCGCGATATGTATGGGTAAAATGGTAGATACCATATGGTAAACTGTAATGTTTCATTCGCCACATCAGGCCCGGATTATCCACTAGGCCAACCTAGGCCATGGCCTAGGGCGTCAGAAGAGAGGGGGGCGTCAAACGGGCCTTTTTATACTACATTTCAGCCAAAAAAATGATTTAAATGCAAACATAACTCAATTATGGGGTGTTCACATTTTTTTATCAAATTCTTTAATAACGAGAGTAAATAGAATATTCAGCAAAATAGAAAAAAGAAAGAATTATTCAAGCGAACTAGAGGACCCCCTAAGTTGCCGGGACCCGAGGGGCTCCTTCGCGGCGGGAACAAGCGCCGCTGGTGTAACGTAAAGAGTGTCCCTGAGCGGTCAAAAGCATCACCCCCGACTGGCGGTAAACATCGCCCTGTAATTGACGGTAAATATCACGCTTGATCAGACTTAAATTACGCCTCCGACTGCCGGTAAAGAGCGCCCCCAATACGCATAAATAGCGCCTATGATCAGTGGTAAAGAGCGCCCCCGATAAGCAGTAAATATTCCCCTAATTGACGGCAAATAGCGCCCCTTTGCCTTGACCGTCGCCTTGTAAGGTTTGCCTTGACCTTGTTCCTTTGCCCTGGATTTAAATTTATTTCTGTAGGCCTATTACAAAATTATACAGGGTGTTTCAGAACTCCCTGCCAACATTTCAGGCCATTGTTCCTGGACCAAAAAAAATATGAAAATCATAGTAATAAAGTCCAAATGCCGCCAGTTACCCACACAGTCACCATTTTTTTGACACATATTAATTTTTATTTTCAAAACGGATGGTTGTATTGAGTTCAGTTTTGGCATGAATCTTTATCACACCATATCCATTTCAAGAGAAAATAATTATTATTTCCCTATGTGTATTTTAAAAATGGCGGCCATTTTAAATTTGTAAGCTCAAATATCTCAAAAACGGTAAGTGTTTCAGAATCTTTACTAGAGACTAAAAATTTTACAAATCAAATTATATAACTAAAGATAGCAAGTTTCTAAGGATATGACAACAAATAACGGAGTTATTGCGATTTTTTCTTAAATAACCTAAATTTGCATTACCGTTTGTGCAAAATCATTGTTTTTCAGCAGAAAAATCACAATAACTCTGTTATTTGTTTCAAATACGTCCTCGGGGTAAAGTGACGAAAATGCCAATCATAACTTTCGTTAAATAATTCTGTCCTTTTATACTACAGCCAAAGTAATTAGAATTTTAAAATGTCAATGTATAGGATTGTTGTTTTGTTTTTGTTTTT
The DNA here is from genome assembly GCA_030545055.2 of Neoaliturus tenellus. Taxonomy (NCBI): domain Eukaryota; kingdom Metazoa; phylum Arthropoda; class Insecta; order Hemiptera; family Cicadellidae; genus Neoaliturus; species Neoaliturus tenellus. The sequence continues at coordinate 157,029,160 of CM061531.1, forward strand.
GTTTTTTTTTTTTGGGGGGGGGGGCGTAATTGCGACCTTTGGCCTAGGGCGTCAAAAAGTGTTAATCCGGGCCTGCGCCACATCCATTATTTTAGTATATAAGTTACGTGTTATTTGTTTAATATCGTTATTAGATTTAATTCAATGAGTAGCTAATGGAGACCAGATGGTAATTCAGTATTAAACTAAGATGATTTTATGCGTTATCACTTTGTTTGCTAATATTAGTATATAAGAATATCTCACCTTATCACCCCTCAGAACATAATTATCATAATATTAATAATTTATTATTTTATCCGAATTACATTTAAAATATGATCAAATGATTTTAAATTAAAGAAATATCCCAATAAAATGCCCACTAGCCTAAGTAATTATTTATTGTGTAAAAGAGTTGCAATACAAATTAAAACATTTTATATAATATACATATATATTCAAAACCAAATTTACCAATTAATCAAAATCACATTACCCAGTGTTGTGCTTCAAGATGTGTGAACCCCTAACAATCAACAATGAAGAACATGTGTGAACCCCAGAGAGACACCACTGACCTTCTTCTTGATCCAGCTTCCCTAGTGTTAGCATCTAAATTTTATAAGGACACAGTTCCTCCATTTTAATAAATTCCCCAGTCTGGACTAGAGCTTTATTCTAGTTCCAAATAATAGGGACATTGCCCAAACAGTACCAATTTAAATTCAATCCCATTTTAAATTTATTTATTCCCAAATATATAGTACTGGGCGAAGAATCATTGAAGCAGATTTGGTAAGATCCACCCATACATCCATCAATACCCAAGATAGTGACAAGAAGACAATAGACTTGAACTGTATTTATCCCTAACATTTATGAACAATTAACATTATTTTAAAGATTCAAAATTTATCCATGATATTAATTTCTATTTCTAAATTGAATATAAAATTGAGTTTGCTTGTCAGCACGAGTTCCCCTCCCTGAGAAATAGTCTGAATTTATTCCATTGTTAAACCCAGCTGATAGACATTTAAAACTATAATTGTGAAGCAAGAGATATAAGGACTGAAATTACCCACATCATTTTGTATCCATTATAATTTATAAATAATCAAGCATAAATTTAAATTAGAATTGTATTTCAGATAGGTAATAAATTTAAATTGTTGTAACAAAATAGTCTTATTATTTCATAGGCCTAGATAGCAGATTAGCCTAGATTAGCTTACCCATCAAGTAGACCTGGAAATAGCACGATACAGATAAAAACAGATAGATATATATAAACACCACTACTAATCAAGAGACAGAATAATATTTATCAAATCTTTTATTAAGTATATCCATTATTCTAAGATATTTTTCATTATAAACAAACACTTTTCTAACGTTAAGAGCAGCCAACATGGCGATCCCCTTCAAGTAAGAACAATATGAACTATCGCATCGCAACAACATAGACCGACGACAGTGTGTGTACAATTGCAAAATGGCGCCCAAACAACGAGAAGACATAAGAGATGGACCAAAGTGGTCAAGACAAAATAACCACCAGATACAAAATTCCAACACTCGACCCAACAATCCCAACAACCACAATCATCGTCAAAATTCACATGCTCCAAACATAAACCATCATGCGTACCAACCAAAAGCCCCATACAAAAACCAACCATATCAAAACATTCGATATCAAGGGACGCATAACCAGAATCAACCTAATCAACCACCATACAAGTACAACAACAATAGGCCACGCCATGAATACAAACCATACGATCGAGACACATACCAATCCAGGCAGAATAATCACCACAGAAACGACCGATCGTATCCAACGAAAGAACAATCCCAAGTATGCACTATGATAAGACAGACTGATGGTAATACACACTACCCTACTCAAAACCAACACCCTACAAACAATAGCGGCCTATCCCAAGACAACCAGGGAAACGGCACCCCGCTGTAATTGCCCACCGAGGAGCGACCGCAACCAAAGATAACATTGCAACTACAGCGCTAGATCCTCATATCCTCGGAATAAATTCAACAGACCTTATTTATAATTTTCATGTAAATAATATCATGTGTGATAAAGAATTCTTGTTAGATGAATCATCAGATAATAATGAAACAAATTTAACACCAACTCAAATAAATTGTCCAGAAATAAATATAACCATCAATAACGTTGAAACTAATGCATTAATTGACTCCGGTTCTTCTATCACCTGCTTATCAGAAAATTGGTTCAAAGAAAACCAACAATTAATTAAACCTTATGAAGAATTTCCCCTTACCAACACAGTAATAAAGACTGCTACAGGAGACAAATCAAAACGTGTTTCAAGAATAATTTATATTCCCGTAACTATTGAAGGACACCCTATACAAATACAGTTCCTTATTGTGCCTAACCTCATCAAACCTGTAATTTTCGGAATAGATACACTAGTTGCTACGAAGATGGAGATAAATTTTAATGATAATGAATTGAATATGATGATAAATAATAATAAAATAACATTGAAGTTCAGCATGAGTATTAACGAAGGACAATTATGTCAGATTACTATTGATGATTGCCAAAGGCTAAATAATAATTATAATGATCTGATGTCGAGTGACTGTAATGATTATGCGACTTGTGATGAATATTACAACATAGGCAGCTTTGATGAGACTAAACACGATACAACGGGAGAAGAGACACTTTTGACAAAAGAAGAAATTAATAACGCGTTAACCTCTAACACATACATCAGCAGTAATGAGAAGGAGTTATTAAGTAATTTGTTGCTAAAATACAACCACATATTTTCGGAAAAGCCAGGCTTATGTAATAAATACACACACGAATTAAAAGTAGAAAACCCACAAAGTTTTAAATCAACTACATATCCCGTACCACAGAATTATCAGAATGCCGTACAACAAGAAATTAATAGAATGGAAGAATTAAATATTATTGAACGTAGTACTAGTACCTACATTAATCCTATTATCCCAGTCATAAAGAAAACGGGCGAGATAAGATTATGTTTGGACGCTCGGAAAGCCAATGCTATTATAGTTCCAGATTTTGAATGTAACCGCAGCGTAAACGAAATTTTAAGCAAATGTAAAAATGCGAAATTCATCAGTAGTATTGATCTAACAGCATCTTATTGGCAAATACCACTTACTCAAGATTCACGACAATACACAGCATTTCAGTTCCGTGGGAAGACCTACCAGTACCGAGTTACACCCTTCGGAATTTCAACATCGCAAGCTGCGCTAGTTAGAGCATTAGACAAAGTATTCGACGCTAAAGTAGAGGATTTCACGGCAATATATGTGGACGATATCTGCATAATATCACCAGATTTTGAGACGCATCTCGAACACCTAGAATACATTTTTAGAAAATTAGAGGCTGCCAACATGACAATTAAATTTAATAAATCACAATTTTGCCAGGACTCTGTACCATTCCTAGGATACACTCTAACTAATGAAGGAATAACAATGGATCAAAGCAAAGTCGACCCTATTTTAAATTTCCCAACACCCAAGAATCGAACTCAACTCAAGGCATTTCTAGGATGCATAAATTATTATAATAAGTTCATAGATAAATTCTCTTCCACGATACAACCACTACTCCGCCTTACATCTAAGAAAAATAAATTCCATTGGACCCAAGAAGATGATATCACCTTTGCCAAAATCAAACAACTTTTCATTAAAACAAATGTCTTAAGCCACCCAGATTTATCGAAGGAATTCTTTTTACAAACCGATGCATCAGAATTCGCTATCGGCGGACACTTATTCCAGATTAAAGATAATGGTGAAAAAGCAGCAATCATGTTCATGTCTAGAACCTTACAACCCGCTGAACAAAGATATACAACCACAGAAAAAGAGTTGCTTGCTATAATATATTGTCTGCAGAAATCAAGATACATATTATTCTAGGAACCAAGTTGACAATAATAACAGATAATCATGCCTTAACCTTTTTGAAAACTTGCCGCCTTTTGAATACCCGTTTAGCCCGATGGATATTAACAATTCAAGAATACAACTTCAAGATAATTCATTGCAAAGGAACTGAAAATATCACTGCAGATACACTCAGCCGCATCAATTTAAACTCAACACCCGAATCATTCGACAACAACACAGAACTCATAATAAATTATATTGAAAGAGTACCAGATCCACAATTACAGCATGAACTTCGAAATATATCTCAACTTCAAATAGATGACCCAAAGTTACGGCCTATTATAGAAACCATAACAGATCAACCTGACACACAAGATGCTCAAAAATTGGCGCAAAATTATCAAGTACACAACAACCTATTATATCAACGATCGGGCGAAAAATGGTTAATTGTCATACCTGAAGTAATGATTAGACGCTTAATATGGGAATGCCACACATATTATCTGCATTGCGGAACTAAGAAATGTTTTCAGCTGCTACAGGAATATTTTATATTCAGAAACATGCACCGCACAATAAAGAAATACCTGGCTACATGTGATGCTTGCCAGAGATGTAAAGTTAGCAATCGACCGTTAGTGGGAATCGCTAAAGGAGTAAAATGCCGTAGCAAGAATGATCAACTGGCAGTCGACGTAATTGGTCCACTTCCTACCAGCGTTGGAAATGTAAAGTATTTACTCATTGTCATCGACATATTTACAAAATTTGTCCGTTTATATCCAATGCAAAGAGCCACAACCAGAATTATATTAAATAAACTATTCAATACACATTTCCCAACATATGGATACCCTAGAAGCATTCAAACAGACAACGGCACACAATTTAAAAGTGAAGAATGGACAAGGAGATTAGAAGCACATAACATTCAACCAATATATAACCCTGTATACTATCCATGCTACAACTTAGCCGAAAGACCTATCAGAGAAATAAAACGGTGTTTAAGGACCTACTGCTCTAAACAACACACGAAATGGGTAAAATATATTCCAGACATAAATGACTGTTTTAATGAAGTATATCACGAGTCAACAGGTTTCACACCAAACGAATTACAATTTGGCACTAGAGATATTAGATTCTGGGAGAAATACGTACCTAATCCATTTAGAACTGAAATACCATTTGACCAGAAAATATTAATTGCCCGTAGAAGACTTGAAGAAAAGAGGGAAAAACGAGCTAAGAGAGCAAATAAAAACATAAAACCACAATCCTTGAAAATTGATGACAAAGTATTAGTACGAACTCACCCCCTTTCTAAAGCCATTCATGGAGAAACAGCCAAATTATTTGAGGTATACGATGGACCTTTTCTCATTAAAGAAATCCTAGGAAAATCAACCTATCACATTAGTGATTTAAATGAAGAAAACTTATACGGCCCATACCACATTTCAGCAATGAGGAAATATTTAGAACCACAACAAGATATTGATGAAGAGGAATCAACACCCGACGAGGACATTGACAACGCTCCAATACCCGCATAAGTGACGAAAGATTTGTGTAATAAACAATATATAAACAATTATATCTAATTCATGAGAAGATCGAGGGGATCAAGAAACAAATAAATGCCACAAACTATAAAAAACCTTTACAGTGAGTGCGAGTTAGAATGAATCTACGAGTTTAATATAGACAATGATAGTTTAGTACATTCAATTTTAACCATTTGTTTTCATGTGTTAACGTAGAATTTAAGTATCATATCACCAGATTTTCACACATTTAATGTATATCATACTAGCTATAAGAATCATTCATACTAAATATTTCATGTGTCTCATTCAACATTAATTGAAATTTGTCTGCCATTTCATTCCATACAAATTTCTGAGGGGATAATTGTAATGTTTCATTCGCCACATCCATTATTTTAGTATAAGTTACGTGTTATTTGTTTAATATCGTTATTAGATTTAATTCAATGAGTAGCTAATGGAGACCAGATGGTAATTCAGTATTAAACTAAGATGATTTTATGCGTTATCACTTTGTTTGCTAATATTAGTATATAAGAATATCTCACCTTATCACCCCTCAGAACATAATTATCATAATATTAATAATTTATTATTTTATCCGAAATACATTTAAAATATGATCAAATGATTTTAAATTAAAGAAATATCCCAATAAAATGCCCACTAGCCTAAGTAATTATTTATTGTGTAAAAGAGTTGCAATACAAATTAAAACATTTTATATAATATACATATATATTCAAAACCAAATTTACCAATTAATCAAAATCACATTACCCAGTGTTGTGCTTCAAGATGTGTGAACCCCTAACAATCAACAATGAAGAACATGTGTGAACCCCAGAGAGACACCACTGACCTTCTTCTTGATCCAGCTTCCCTAGTGTTAGCATCTAAATTTTATAAGGACACAGTTCCTCCATTTTAATAAATTCCCCAGTCTGGACTAGAGCTTTATTCTAGTTCCAAATAATAGGGACATTGCCCAAACAGTACCAATTTAAATTCAATCCCATTTTAAATTTATTTATTCCCAAATATATAGTACTGGGCGAAGAATCATTGAAGCAGATTTGGTAAGATCCACCCATACATCCATCAATACCCAAGATAGTGACAAGAAGACAATAGACTTGAACTGTATTTATCCCTAACATTTATGAACAATTAACATTATTTTAAAGATTCAAAATTTATCCATGATATTAATTTCTATTTCTAAATTGAATATAAAATTGAGTTTGCTTGTCAGCACGAGTTCCCCTCCCTGAGAAATAGTCTGAATTTATTCCATTGTTAAACCCAGCGCTGATAGACATTTAAAACTATAATTGTGAAGCAAGAGATATAAGGACTGAAATTACCCACATCATTTTGTATCCATTATAATTTATAAATAATCAAGCATAAATTTAAATTAGAATTGTATTTCAGATAGGTAATAAATTTAAATTGTTGTAACAAAATAGTCTTATTATTTCATAGGCCTAGATAGCAGATTAGCCTAGATTAGCTTACCCCCCAAGTAGCAAAACAAACATTTTGAAAAGTTGATAAAAATTTGTTTAAATAAGTCTTAAAAACGTTTTAAAAAGTAGATAGTTCCCCGAATGAATATTTTGAAAAATTTTCAAATTGTTTTCAATAATGTTTCAACAAAAAATTAAAAACATTTCAAAATATTTAATTTAAACATTTTAAAAAGTATTTAAATTATTTTCAACGAATTGTCAATAACAACTTAAAATTGTATTAAAATAATTTTTTATCCCCAATGAAAACTTTTGAAACGTTTTCAAAAGTTTTAAAAAACTTGTTTATCACAATTAGAAATATTATTTCAAAGGTTTTACAATCTTGAGAATAATAAAAGAAAATGATTTATCTTTTTTTACAGTTTTATATATATAAAATAGCTTCATATTTTGTGGATTATCAAGAGGTACTGTATTGGTAGTCTTCGTACTGTTGGGAAAAAAGAAACAAATAGGAATCAATTACATGATTTACCAACTTATAATATAGAATGAGCAGAATGTATCTACCCATTTCAATATTCTTTTATTTTGCATGGAGACAGGAAAGAAGTTAAAACCATAGTAATTTTAAAGTAAAAAATATACTTTGGTGAAATATTTTAAACATAAGCTTTTCTGGCCTTCAAAGCACATAGGGCCCAGAGGCTTCGGGTTTTAATTGTTTTTCTCTACATAGAAACACAGAAAGTAGAAAACTTGGTTCAATCTGCAATAAAAAATAATAAAAATTGTATTCTTACAAGTTTCAAGTATAAAATTCATTTCACTTCATTAATTACTTTGTTCCAGAACACTTATTAACTAACTCTACAAAATTTTGTAAAAAGTTTTTTAAATTAATTTTTTGAGCTAAAAGAACAATTAATTGCAATAAAAATTGCTTAAGCACCAAGCCTAAATAAACGTTTTAATGGAAGTAACATGTTTTAAAATAGCAATGGCTCTACTAAAAAAAAAGCTCACCAAACAAGTGCACAAATTAAAAAATATTTCTGCTTTCTGATATCAATTTGCACAATAACATGATCTTAGTAACATTGCAAAGCAGACGATGCTAATTTTTAAACAATAAATTTAATCCTTGAAAGTAAACTAAAAATAAAGACAGTTCTTAAAAACATTCTACAGTATTCATAGTTCATAATTTCGGGTGTCAAAAGATGGCTGGAGCATCTAAAATCATGTGATATCTAATTTTTATAGGACTTGTAGAATATCTATACGTTTGATAAACTTAAGTACGTATGGTCATAGAATGTAGCCTACTCCATGTTAAATCGTTTCTCTTTATTATACACCAGGGTGAAATAAAACAAACTAATTTGTTTTGAAAAAATGTTGTATTATGCTGAAAAATATTAAGTTCAGCCATCACAAAACATATAAAATATATATGCTTATATATATATATATATATATATATATATATATATATATATATATATATATATATAACATTTTAAACATCTCATATACATAACATTTTATAACATAACTTTTTATAACATAACATTTTTAATATCTCATATACAATTTGACAACAAATAATTTATAAATGTAAAAGCTTTAAAAATCAAGGAAAAATGTAAAATTTTTATGGCAACTTTTACTTTCATTTTTATGTGACCTAAAAAAATAAAATTAAAACCATCCGATGTTTAAATCCTTTGATAATCTTCCGTTGAGCAGGCACCATGTTCAGCCCATATCCAGCGTGTTCTCTCTAAAAAAGAAAAAAAAACATGTACCGGTACTTATTATATAAAGATGCTGGATTCATGATATATTCTTGTTACCCCACAATGTGTCCCACTGTGGGGTAATAAGAGAATAGGCCGATGAACTCTTTACATATGTAAATCTTTTGCTACATGTACCGTAGTTGTTCTGCTCAGTTGCCTAATTTATTTCACATCAAAAATAACAAAGAACATGTTGAAAAACATATTTATATAGTTAGTTATTTTTAACAGAGCATATAAGTTAACTAGTGGTTTCATTTTGAGTTAAGGTCCTTACCAAATCATATCGTGGTTAAGCTGCGAACATTTTTTTTTAATACACAAAAAGTTTTTTAATAATGTTTTGATAAATTATCAAGTGTTACAGTCTCATTTAAGTGGATAGGCCTATACTATTGAAAAAAATATTAAAAACTATTATAATGTGAATAAATAAAGTGACCGTTAAGTTGAATTTATAGTTAACTAAATGTTCGTTTTTGTTTTAAAGGAAACTTATATAATAATACGGTAAATTGAGGTGATATATTTTCCGTTTCCACTTATCCTCTATCGTGCATGTCTTAAGATGAAAAAACTGACATTAGGGTACTCTAGCTTATTTGGCACTCAATAAATCTTTATTTGTGTAATTTTCCACACCAATTTCGACGGTTTAATATTTTATTTCAAAAAGTAATTATTTTTAAATAATAATATTTTACCCCTAAGCTTGTCTCAATACAAGGTTTCTACTAATACCCCATAAACTTCTGAATACATTCAACTAAGGAAATAACAGCCTCATCTCTTATTACCTCACTTGGGGTAATACCTATAGGAGAAATCAGTAGGGTAATTAGAGAATTATTTTTTAATTTTGCTTACGTTAATTATAGAGCTTCCAAATTTATTTTTCAGATTCATAATTTGGACCTGTTTTTACATGATTTTTTTCATTCCTGTATCTATAATAGATTAAGAGCTACAAATAAGTGGTTCTCTTCTCTTATTACCCCACAGCTTCCCCTATGAAAGTAGATAGGCTTAACATGGAATATTTAACAATCCAAAAATTGTTACCATTGCATTTTGTTACCAAAATTAGGCTATAGGCTAAAAATAAAAAAGTACCAAGAAATAATTTTAGGGCAAAACTTCGTTATCCTACTCGACCATTATTATCGATGTTAAAATTTCAATTTTGCAATAATAACTTGCTAGGCCTATGCTATACAATTAATTACACAATACGATTACGATTTTATCACCTGATTTGGTTTTGTTCTAAGATAATTAAACATAAATTATGACAATAAAGCAAATATATTGCAAACAATTAACTGAAAATAACAAAAACAACTACAAGTTTTCACAAATTTTTACTATTGTGCGTTTTTAATGTTAAACACCAATAATTTGGTTGTTATAAACGTAGCTGTCAATAAAAGTTACGCAGGTTTGCGGTTAGATTTTTAGGCTAGATAATTCTTATGATACATTTCTTATCTCAATATCGTTGCTGATTCAATTGTTTTCATCGCATAGTTGTAATACCAAATCAAAATTTTAACTTCGATAATGAAGGTGGAATAGGATAACGAAGTTTCGCCAGTTTTGGATGCACATAATCTTAATTCCAAGATGGGCTATATACATTTTGTTTAGACTTTTATGGAGAACAAGAATTATATAAGTTAATTAGGCCTAATAATAGCCAAGAAGCATTTGAAAAAAAAAATATGACGATTAAAACAAAAAATGTTTTACGGTACCGGTACTCACCCTAATCTCTTAAGAACACATGTAAAATCAAGCTAGGAACACTACGCTAATTCCTACTCAAACTATGGTTATAAACTTGTTGAAACATATTAATTTATTCAAATAGGCCCTAGGCTACTGTAAATTAACAGTATAAATAAAAATTTTAATCATTCATAACCTTAAAACAATTGATGAAATACGTATTTTGTTTACAAAGTTGGCAGATGGCAACAGTTTTTCCCCGTTGTTTCATTGCATATTAGCCTACAAATAACCAGTCACTTTCCGCCATTTGAAATGGGTGTTTTCAGATACGGTAGCTTAGAACCTCCCAGTAACAGTGGTAGTGTTCATGGCTGAGTTTCTGCCATTCACTATTAAGTTACACCACGTTTACTATTTAATCAGTAAAAAATCAACGCTGACGCTTGAAGGTCAAAAAGTTGGGCTGAAAAATCTACGTTTAATGCTCGGAGGGTTTATGATGCTTTCTAACAACTGGTTGATATTAGATGGTAACAAGACTGGGCTTTAAAACATAAAAAATGCCACTAGGCTAGAGTAAATAGACACAAGATTTACATCGTTAACTTATACACCGGTACCTACTAAAAATTGGCTCTAGGGCATGTGTTTTCCACAATATACGCATGAAGTGTTATCAAATCTTATTATTTAAAAACAAGTTATAATTTTGTACATTAGGACTAATTTATATTTTTCTTATGCATAAGGTAAGTTATTTAAGGAATGGGGAGGGTGGAACCCAGTGTGTGGGGAGTGTCAATTGTGTCACATTAGTGTGTTAAAATTTTCACTTTTTATCATTTAAATTGGTTTCTAAGCAACAAATAATAAAATATAGCCTATTTTGAGATTTATGGGCTAACAAATTTTTTAGCCTATCTTTTGTAAAAATATGCCTATTTTTCAGATAAAAAGTAAGTTTAGGCCTATCCTGTGTTACTTGAGATTTCTCCAAGAATAACTTAAGTTGTGTACAAAGTTTCATGATAGTACGTTGAGTAGTTTTCGCTTGAAAGCCTAAACGGACATTCACATTTATGCGAAACTTCATTATCCGTCTCCACCGTTATTATCGATGTAGAAATTTTGATATTGCGATTGAAATGGAGCGATGAAAACAATCGAATCAACAACGATACTGAGAAAAGATGTATCATAATAATAATCTAACCTAACAGTGTAACCGTAAACCTCCGTCACTTTAATTGACAGCGATGTTTATAACAACAAAATCAATGGTGTTTAGAAACATTCAAAATGCATATTCCCTCAATACAATAGCAAAAAAAGTACCTTTCTGATTTGTATTTGGCAGCATTTGTGTGACACCATTTTGGATCTAACGAAGTTTGCTTCACCTCACAATTTGAATTTAGATACAGCTAACTTACACAACAAACTTGGTTAGTTTATTTTGTGTTGTTCTTTGTTACAGGTTACATTAGCTACAATATTTACTTTTTCTGTTGTTGTTATTTTCAGTTACTTGTTTGAATATATACAGTATTTGTTCTATTGTCAAAAGGTTTATTTCATTATATTAGAACGATAAACTAAATCAAGTGATAAAATCGAAATTTCCACATCGATAATAACGGTGGAGACGGATAACAAAGTTTTGCCCACATTTAATTTAGAAGGGATTTTGCCATTCTATCAAACCAGCAGATAACCCTCAAAAGCAAGTAGGCTATGGGTCAAACAATGCACTGTGTAGGTAACTCTAGCCTATTTTTATATAATGGATAAGTTAATAGGGTAAGCTCTTCATTTTAAAGGCGGTTTATCTTAGCTCTAAAATTTGTTGCCTCAATTTCGGGATAAGTTAGGCGCTCTCAAGTGACCCGGAACTCATAAGTTAGTTCTTGTTTGCTATGTTATTTACCACGTCCAGAGTGTCGGCTAGGCTATCTCAAAGTTACCACGATCAAGTTTAGCCTACTTCAATAGTTTTAAAGAGGGACTTACCTGCTACTGCTAGACATGCTCCTGGATACACCCAGCAAATAAGCTGAAGTCCTGGACGAACACTCAGACTTTTAGAAAACACCGAACGACTTAACCACTCAAGTTAAAAGTTAGCGTCGTTAGCGAAAGAGAAAGGCTACAAAATGGCGACGGCAGCGCAGCGGTGGCCGGTGAGCGGTGAAGAAGTGAGGGAACCAGAACCAACGAACGAACTCAAGGCCAACAACAACCGAATTCAAAAGACCAACTTTCAAGACCAAACTTAGGCCACAGAGGCTGGAATAAATAATAAAACAATATTAGGGTGCACGAAAAATACGCAAATTCTGTATTACAAAATTACAAATAAAGAGATTTATTATATTTATGTTCATATATTTGACCATTATTCCAGACATCAATAGTGTCAAAATAGACACTGTGTGGGGAAAGTAAATAAAATAATTAATTATATTATTACATCTCATGATCTCAAAAAGTTTTCACAGACGAGTATTGAGTAAGTCAAATCGCTATTACTTTTCAATTCACCTCTGATGTTTAATTCCTTATTTATAAAATTCAAAGGAATTTTAACAGATATGATGGTCAAAAAGTACTTATATTTTTCAACATGTTTTTGAAAAGATTTTAAACGTTCAACTACGTGTTCTATCAAGTGCTTTCAAAAAGTTTACAAAATATTTTTAAAAACATTGTCGAGTTTTGATTTAAGCAGAAATTTAAGCAAAAAATGTCTTTAAAATTTTTTTAAAACACAAAAAAAATATTAATAGTAATAAATTATTATTAATAACACAAAAATCTTTTTAAAACTTTCTTGAAAAGTTTTCTTTGTCAAAATGTTTTAATATTTAAAATATTTTCAAATAGTTTTTAAAAACTTTTTAACAGCATTGTTTTAACTGTTTGATCGGAAGAAATTATTGAACACTTTTCAAAAAGTTTTCTGAATGTTTTTAAATACTACTTAGTTTAAAAAGTTTTTAAAAGCTTTGTCAATATTTTTAAAAAGTTTTCCTTGCTACTTGGGCCATCAAGTAGACCTGGAAATAGCACGATACAGATAAAAACAGATAGATATATATAAACACCACTACTAATCAAGAGACAGAATAATATTTATCAAATCTTTTATTAAGTATATCCATTATTCTAAGATATTTTTCATTATAAACAAACACTTTTCTAACGTTAAGAGCAGCCAACATGGCGATCCCCTTCAAGTAAGAACAATATGAACTATCGCATCGCAACAACATAGACCGACGACAGTGTGTGTACAATTGCAAAACTGTTAACAAAGGATTGGTTATTAAGGAAAGAAGAGCGGGAATCCCCATCTTTGTAGTACTCCCATTAACCTCGTTGATGCGATCTTCCATTGACTATAGTCAATGTATCTAGATTACTGCCAAACTAATGAAGCCATACACTCTAGATTAGATATCCACAATATGTAAATTAAGTATGGAAACAAACTTGAACGTTTAAAACCAAAATAGATAGACATATTTCGTTAGGGGTATTAATCATTAGCAAAGATTGAGAGGAATTTTATCAACCAAAAAATTCTTTCCATCCCCTAGATAAATTTAAGAGGGGGTTAGGGATAACTTATTTTTTCAAAAAGCAACCCCTATCGAGTGATCCCTCGTTTTGAAGGTATTGTCAAAAGAAATACAATGCCGTGTCAAAATGGCAGGTGATAATTTTATGCATTAAAATCTTATTGCATTAAAATAATACCCCCGTCGCAGCAGACCTGCGTACTGAGCGAATTTCCAAAGATTTATTTTTTCAACATCAAAGAACTTTGTGGCTATTTTATATAATTAATTAATAATCTTTAGAAGGAAATGTTATATATTTAATGGCATTTTTTCTGAGTTAATTATTTTTATTTAATAATTCCAAAGCTTCCATGCAAAAAGAATTATTTGTTTACAAATCCCAAAACATAAACATTCCAAATTTGACAAATGCAGAAGAAAGCTGATCAGCTGATTATTAGGAACAGACACCTTATTATCTCCATCTCTCTTGCTCCCATTATACACTTATTTTCCATGAGACTACTATGGGATTTGGCATGTTAGGTTTGCTGCCATGCGGGTTTTTTATCAAATTTTCATTACTCATCAAATAGGACAGGTTCATAAAAAATTTTATTAAGATATGTTTATAAATAAGCGATATATAACTTTTTAAAGATTAACCCATAAGAATAACATGGGAAATTTGATTTAAATTTTCTCCATAACCAGTTAAGCTATTTTAATGATTCAAAATACTAAATTGTTGGGGTTTTTAAGCTCTTTTAAATGGTTTTAGTTAAAATTCTTGAATTTTGAAAATTGAGGTTTAAAAATCCCAAAAAACAATTTTTTACCCCTTTGAAACCCCATAAAACCCCGTTCCCATAACCCGACAATGCTGGTTCGCGAACTCATGAAAATAGACCTGGACTTACACCTTCATACCAAATTTCATCAAAATCGGAGGTCCGCTTCAAAAGTTATCGGTACCACGGACACACACACATATATATATATATACATATATATGTATATATATATATATATATACATATATATGAAAATGAACGAACGGTGTTTTTGGCTTCTGGGGACCTCAAAATGAAAAAAGTAAAGTGGTCCCGGGCTTAGGTCTTACCATGGCTACTACCGTAATAGCGTATTCCCTATAGGGAAATTCGCTAAAAACTGCAACAACTCTCTATGCAAATTGCAAATTGCTCAGAACGCTAAGCAATTTCAAATGATGTATCATATGACGTAGGCTAATGCAGTTTTTTTTTTCTTTTATTGTGGCTTGAAATACATCATGAAGCCAGACCAACAATTTTACACAAAAGAAACTAAATTAAAGTACAGAGAGTCAAATGTTCATAAAAGGCAGGAATAAATTTGCGTTAGAGTTCCTTGGCACAAGGCACAATACTAAGAACTACTATAATTTGAAATTATACTTTACGAAAACTTCCGTTAAAAAGGCCACTAAATCACACCACAAATACATTTTTTCAGATGACAAAATAAATTGAACATCAAACGGAAATCCATGTTTTGCAATATTCTGAAGAAGGAAAGACCTTTCTCTGCTAAATGTGGAGCACTCAAAAATAATATGGTGTATAGTTTCTTCGACATCATCACTACAAAATCGACACAAAGGAGAATCAATTTTACGTATTTGGTACAGTCGGCTAGCACAGTAGACATGACCAAACCGCAGACGACAAATTAACGAAGTGTGTCTTCCATTCATAAAGACGTTCTAATGCAGTTTCCCCGACGACTTCCACTGTATAGGGACAGTCGTTCATAAAGGAAGTCAAGGGAGAACCTTCATTGGGGCTACGTCATATGATACATAATTTTAAATGGATTTTCATTCTAAGCAATTTGCCACAAACCTGACCTAAATGGTCAAGTGTATCGTGAGTTATTGCACTTTTTGTTTTCAGCAGGGGGTCGTCCATAAATTACGTCATCTTAAAATAGGGGGGGGGGGGGAGGGTCAAGACTGAAAATGACGGTAAGGTGATGTGTAAGGGGGGGGGGGTCGGCTTTGATATGACGTCATTTTAAATATGATGTTTTATATCAAATTTAAACAGTAAAACAAAATGATAAATTCTAACACAACTCAACTGTTATAAAATAGTTTCCTATAAAATACATTAGACTATTTTAAGGCGTTGTTTTATTTATAGTTTATTTTTCCATTGAGAAAGTCATTTTGGCTTTATTTCTGAAGGTAAATTCAGAATTGATTGTTTTTTTAGTCTATCGTGCAACGTAATGTTTAAAATGCATTATTTTTACTTAAAACGGAGGTTTGTTAAAAATGACGTCATTTTTCCAAGAGGGGGGGGGGGGGGTCAGGACAATTATGAGGGTAGGATGATTTTAGGGAGGGGGGGTCCAAAAATGGCCAGAACGCGATGACGTAATTTATGGACGGCCCCCAATATGATTTTAATCCTAAGTTTGATTGCCTGCCATATTTGACTCTGTCGTTCTTTTGAGGTCGGGGTTGCGGCATTGTATTTCTTTTGACAAACCCTTCAAATGTGGGGTACACGATAGGAGTTGCTCTTTGAAAAATAAGTTAACCCTAACCCCACACTTTAGTCGGGGATTGAAATTTTTCTATGTCAAAACGTCCGCAATCAAATGATTAATGCCACAAATCAAATATTTCTATCTATTTCTGTTTTCAAATACAGATTTGTTTTTATTAATATACACACGGTGTATAAGTTAGATGGCTTTTCCTGTACCCAATTGATATAAATAGATTTTGGCAGCAATCGCCGTAAATGATAGGATTTTAATAATCCCAGTTGTTAAAATAAAATCATAGCCGCCTTTAAACGGTAAAGGTGGCTATTGAATATATCAATAAATTTACCGAACTTGAAGTCTTGACCATTGATGACTTTTGTCAGATAGACCGCGTACTTTGTTGTTACGTCTAGACAATTTAGTCTAGTTGGTAACTTATAATGGTATAAGTTTTCATATGACACACATCCGAATGCCAGTCTTTGCCATCGGTTATAGCATTCATTTGTATATAGAGTAAATAGTTGTTGTATACATTTTTTTATATTTAATGGTTAAAGCATTGACTCATAGACAATAAATAAATAGTTCATAAATAAGCACATGACATAATCAATGTTGTTCCTTGTTTTCTTACCAAAGTTTTCCCTTCTTTGCTGCCGTCTATTGCCTTTTTTCTGTTCCTACCTCTTAACTCTGTCATTTTGGTATCCGTCTTCCTTCTAGAGCAGATATCGTGTAGCTTGTTCCACGCGGAGCGGTCGGGGGAATCCTTTTACATCATGTCGTAAGTTTGTTAATTTAAGGTTTTCATATCATTAAATTGTAGGCTTGCATTTCATTAATTAACTATCCTTGCCTATGTGAATCTCTATGATCTATCTTGTTTGGTTTAAGAATGGGTAAAGAGGTTAACACGTTTTCCTCAAGCGTTGCCAATTCGAGGGTAATTACCCTTTTGAGGGTATTTTGGACCTTCGAGGGTATTTTCGAGGGTAATCGTTTTGCTAATAAAAGGATAATTTTACTGAAATTGTCAAGTTTGACTCAGATATGTGAATTTTCGGGAATAGGTTAAAATCCAAAGTAGATTTAATACAGGAGTGATTAATATTACTTAGGCTTGCCATACGTCCCGGTTTGACCGGGACAGTCCCGGATTTTAGCTGTTGTCCCGGTGTCCCGGCCGGTTTTGCTTTTGTCCCGGTTTTTTTGTAAAAGTTGAGAAAACAGTAGATTATTAATAAAAAATAGCATTTTTTGTTTGTTCAATTTCTTAAAATGAATGCTTTTTTAATTTTAACAATGAAAAGTACTATTATTAAATTTGCATGACGATTCAATTCGTAGAAGGCAATCAAATTTAAAGTCAAAATAATTACGTCCGAGAGGTGAGGGGGGTAAAGATTGTCTCGGGGCAATTCTAGTGCTCTAGGAAAAAATAGACATACTATTTAAAAAGGTCTAATCCAGGAAATTTCAGTGACAAAAAATGCAATTTATTAATTATGCAAATTTTTTTATAAAAAAATGTGTTGGTCCTATGTTTTGAGCACTTTTTAGAATAAAAAGCTAACAAAAAATATGCAACTGCTTTAATTTAATTTTTTATTTAAAATATAATTTTTTCATTCGTACATAATATAAATATTTTAAATTTTCCAGACTAATATAAAATATTGTATGTATGATCAAAAAGTTTATTCTAAAATATTTTAAATCCAAGCTTAAATTTTGCATAATTGAGACCACCGTATCGTTCTCCATTTACGCCCGGGGGGGGGGGGAGGGGGGGGCAGGTAGTTGGGTTTCATACTAGGTGTCCCGGTTTGGTCCTGTAAAATTATGGCAAGCCTATATTACTTGAAAGCTAATACCAATTAAACATCTTATACACTTATATTAATCACCCCTGTGTGCTAACAACTTAGATGGTGGGTAAATTTAGTGATTTTCTGGTATTTTGACACTTTTGAGGGTATTTGAGGGTAATTTTGGCAAGGGCCGAGGGTAATTTGATGAAAAGTGATTGGCAACACTGTTCCTCATACATTTTTCTTCTGCGATGAACTGACTTAGCTTTCAGTTATTTTACTACCCATTAATATGTTCAACATTTACAAATAATTTGTAAGAATATGCCAAGCAGGTCCATCACGGCTTCCCAAATTGTTGTCCTGGCCTCAAGTTTTTGCCAACAGCTTAGACACACAATTGGTTTGCATATGCATAAAGCCACGTTTAAACTGGAGTTGCAGACAGTAGGCCTAGTCTGCAACTTTTGTCTACAATATTTTGTTGCCGACTGTTTTCCACCGAGGGTAAAGAAAAAAATAGTTGCAGACACTACACAAATTGGTTTAAAATCCGTCTGCAACTTCTGTTGCAGACAAAATTTGAGCTGTTTTCATTTAAGGCTACACAACAAAAATTGGCAACATTTTGTTGCCAACATGTATTTGCAACTCCAGTGTAAATGTGGCTTAACGGTGAAACTTCGTTATCCGTCTCCACCGTTATTATCGATGTGGAAATTTCGATATTACGATTGAAACTGAGCGATAAAAACAATCGAATCAACAATGATACTGAGAAAAGATATGTATCATAATAATAATCTAACCTAACAGTGTAACCATAAACCTCCGTCAATTGACAGCGATGTTTATAACAACAAAATCAATGGTGTTTGGAAACATTTAAAATGCATACTCCCTCAATACAATAGCAAAAAAAAAAAAATATTTCTCTGATTTGTATTTTGCAGCATTTGTGTGACGTCATTTTAGATCTAACGAAGTCTGCTTCTGCGCACAATTTGAATTTAGATACAGCTACACAACAAACTTGGTTAGGCTAGTTTATTTTGTGTTGTTCTTTGTTACAGGTTACATTAAAACTTAGCTACAACTAATTTTTACTTTCCTGTTGTTGTTATTTTTAGTTACTTGTTTGAATATACACGGTATTTGTTTTATTGTCAAAAGGTTTATTTCATTATATTAACGAGAAATTAAATCAGGTGATAAAATCGTAATCGCATCGTGTAATTGTATCATCGATTTAATAGTAATATTATTGCAATATCAAAATATCCACATCGATAATAATGGTGGAGACGGATAACGAAGTTTCGCCAGCTTAACAATCGTATCCTAAAATGGTATGATTCTATTTTAACCCTCTAGGTGTCCATTACATAGGCTAGCCTTAAAATATCCAGCGATTTTTTAGAACTGCGCAGCAGTTTATTTAAAACCAAATAAAACATGAAAATGAAATCCCTCATGGACAATGTTATATATATTTTTTAAAGTTATAAAATGGGCTATCTAAAAATATTTGATATGTCTACCTTATAGCCTATTGCAGATTTGTGGTGTGGGTTCAAATCCAGATGTTACCAAAAAAGTTAATGACCTTATAAATAAACACCTCTCCTCACAAATTTTATGCACACTGAATCAAAAATTGAAGATATACAATTTGTTCTAAATTTCATTGTGAAATAAAAAATATACAGTTTATCACACATTCTCCCATCACCAATTTTCAAAAATAAACAGACACAACATACACAACCACAATAGAACGTGGTCTAACCTCAAGACGTTATAAGTTAATTACCTCCATACTAATTATATGCACACTGAATAAAAAATTGAAGGTAGGGCCTATGCATTTGGTTCTAAATTTTATTGTGAATTCAAAAATAAACAAACTTACAAAATAACAGTAGGCCTAGGCCTAGTAGGCTCAAAAACCCAAACAATGATGAGATTGAGATCGTAATAAACCAAAGATGAATAACTCGAAAAGGCCAACATACATAGTTTTTCATGAAGCCAGAACCTCCTGAACACGTTTGTATAGTCAATGATGCAAAATAATCAATCATAAGGCTTTAATTATTTACACAAAAAGCGCTTGCAAAGCCAGCTGAAATTGGATGATGAGCCTGTAATAAACTAGGGGGTATATAGATTTTCATGAAGCCCAGAAATCCCTGATCACATAGGTATTGTCAATGATGCGAAATAATCGATTGCACGGCTTTAAATTACGTAAAATGAGACGCTTGCGATGTCGACCGAAATCAGGCAATGGACACTTAGCGGTAAAATTGGGTCGCCTGAAAACAGTCGATTGACACTTAGAGGGTTAAGGTGCATTGTCCCTGAAGTGACTCTTGGGATAGTTGCTGAGTTACATTAGCGTAGCGATAGTAGCTAACCTCATCATTGGCCTTGAAGTGATTGTTCTTGAGCGATTCTAGTTCATTGTTTAGCTTAATTTCAAGTTTGATACAGAAGTTTTCTTAAACGCCTCTCAGTTGAGGTAGTTGATGACGAAGACAAGACAGGTCTAGAAATGTTTTTACCACGAGTTTGTACACATGCTATTTTGCAAGTAGACAGGAAGGCTATAAGATACTAGTGTACAGTAAACTCCCGATTATCCGCAGAATTGGGTGGCGCGGCTGCCTCGGATAACGAAAATCGCGGATCAACCGCCAAAATATAGAATAAAAGAGAATCAAAGAGAAAAATTTATAACATGAAAATTTATTTTATTTAATACCTACACAGTAAACCAGGTATTCCCAACCAAATTTTTTCAAGGACCCCCTCATCTAGTCACAACAATGTCAAGGACCCCACCCCCCTAAATTCTTAAACCTTAGTTACTAATGTTCTCATTATGTCCCTATTAATTGTAATGAGCTTACAATACATGGTCGGTGGGTTGCCATATCAGAGTACCAAGTACATAAAAACGGGTAAAATAAGAGTTTATTTTATTTTTAGTTGTTTTAGGAAATAAGGTTGCCATTTTGAGAAAAAAGACGGATCTTAAAATTTGCGTTCAATTCTGCCTGTATTATTATTGTTCAAATTATGGGGGAAAATAAGTAAACAGTAATATTATAAAAGTCACAGGTTTTTTGTGGAAATAAAGAGTGCCTCCATTATAGTAGGATTCACGAAAATAGTCCGATGAGAGTCGATACATTGTTGCCAAATTTATTCTGAAACACATTGTTTTACTGTATTTTACCATGTACACATGGTTAACGTACCCACAAATGACAACATTGCAGGGCGAGAGGGGGTGAGGGGGGAAACAGCTGTTAAAATTTCCATCGGACTATTTTCGTGCATCTTACTATAGTACATTCAGTATCAAATGCATTATCTTCTTCTTCATCTGTAGGCCTATCAAACGAAAAATTACCGTGTGCGTATACTATAAATTTTTACGAAAAAGAAAGATTTAAATGCAACTGTTTTATAAAATTTATTTCAATAGGTTAACGCAAAAATAAATAAAAACACACACACACACACAATTGGGAGGATGTTTCAACACCTCCACTGTAAGTCTTAAAGAAAGAACTGTCATTAAAAGTAAATCCAAACACACAGTGTGGGTGAGCTTGACTAAAACAGATTTTAAGTTTTTAGCGAATTTCCCTATTACCTACCGTAAATACGCTATTACGGTACGGTAAGACCTAAGCCCGGGACCATGATCCTTTTTTGTTTTGAGGTCCCTAGAAGCCAAAAACACCGTTCGTTCAAATTGATATGTATGTATATATATATCTTTGTGTCCGTGAACACGATAACTTTTGAAGGGAACCTCCGATTTTGATGAAATTTGGTACAAGGGTGTAAGCCAGCGTCTACAAGGTTGAGTTCGCGAACCAGAATGATCGGACCATGGGAACGGGGTTATATGGGGTTTTAAAAGGGTTAAAAATGGGTTTTTGGCTTTTTTTACTTTTATTTAGAAAATTCAATAATTTTAACTTAAACCATTTAAAAGAGCTTAAAAAACAAACAATCTAGTATCTTGAATTTTTTACCTAGCTTAAATGGTTATGGAGAAAAAGTTTGTTTTCCATGTTATTCTTATGGGAAATCAACAAAACCTTCTATTTTGCTTATTTATTGACATATCTTGATAAAATTTGGTACAGTAGAGTCCCGATAATCCGAAATGCTAGGGACCGGACCCATTTCGGATTACCGAATATTTCGGATTAAGCGAAATGTTTACCAAAATACACGTATTGGTGAAATGGGACCGCGCCAAGGTCTGACGGCGACGAAGTCTAACGGCGACAAAACCTACCACTTTTTTCGTCAGGTTTTGTCGGGTACGTCAGGCGTCAAAGCCTCGACGGTTTTTAAAAACGTCATGGCTTGTCGCCTCACGCACCCGTCAAAACCTGACGGTTTTAAAAACGTCCTATTTTGACGCATGACGTATCTGCCAAAACCTGACGGATTTAAAACGTCCTATTTTGACGCCTGACGCACCCGTCAAAACCTGACGATTCTCTCTCACCTCTCTTTATGCACCTGACTGTACAGTTTAACTTGTCTGTCCTCTTAGGCCACGCCCTTACTAGGCCAAACCTCCATTATTATTTACGACAACTCACACACCCGAAAAATAACAATGCATAGCTTTTTAACTCGGCATCTCACCGGATGTCACTGCAGAGAAATTATAGGGCGATGTTTTGTAAAAATAATATAGTCTTATACTATTTTGACTACTCAATTTTAACTTTATTAAATAAATTTCTAAAACCCAAGACCTCACCGCATAACTAAAAATTGGAGCCATTACTTTGAAACATAAAATGTTAACCCTCCGAGCGTTCAATAGAGCACCCCTGGAGCGTTACGCATTTTTTGAAGGTTTTGCATACTTTCAAATAAAAATTAGTAAAAAATATATTTTATGACCTAGCACTATAAATGTATATATTATATGAAAGTAGATAAAATGGACTATCTAATTATACAAAAAATTTTACCCTTACTTATTGTTACCAAAATTAGGCTATAGGTTAAAAATTAAAAAATTACAAAAAAATTTTTGTATATAACTTTGCGCTCCCCCAAAATATTTTTGGATACACATAATTAAAATTCCAAGATATACATTTTGTTTAGAATTTTATGCAGTTCAAGAAAATATATAATTTACATAGGTTTGAAGTATTTGAAAAAAATGAATGTTGAATGAAACCAAATATGTCCTATGGTACTTACCCTAATCCCATAAGAACACATGTAAAACCAAGCTAGGAATGTTACACTAATTCCTACTCATATTTATGATTATAAACTTGATAAAACATATTAATTTATTCCAATAATGTAAATTAAAGGTAATAGTAACACTTTTAATCATTCATAACCTTAAAACGATTAATAAAATATGCATTTCGTTGTTTACAAAGTTAGCAGATGGTAACAGTTTTTTTACCAGATGTTTCATTGCATATTACAAACAACCAATCACGTTCAGCCAATTTGAAATGGGTGTTTTTTGATAGCTTAGAATCTCCCGGTAACAGCGGTAGCGTTCACGGGTCCGTTTCTGTCATTCACTATAAAGTTACGTCACTTTTTTAAAAGGTCGAAAAATCGACTCAAACGCTCGGAGGCCGAAAAGCTGGGCCGAAAAATCGACGATTAACGCTCGGAGGGTTAAAATTAGTTAAGTATTGATAGAGCTGTGTTCACAAAAAACGGCTTCACGTAAATAAGGACTCGCTTAATTAATTAATAGTATTTGAAATTGGCTATACTGTACAACACAGTTTTAGTAACAACTTAATATAAGCCTGACAAAGCAGCTCGGACTGGTTGAGCGGTTCTTACAACAATGGCTACCTTCTTTTGTACATAATCCACAAACTCCAAAAGGCCCATCATTGGACAGACGGCAGGCCAATAGGCCACGTGAAGTCCGTAATTTATGAGGGGCAGTACAGTCTTTTCAAAAATTGAAAACGTCGCGAGTTGTCGCCTCACGCACCCGTCAAAACGGGACGAATTCAAATCGTCAGAGTTTGACGCCTAACGCACCCGTCAAAACCTGACGAATTTAAAAACGTCCTGATTTGACGCCTGACGCACCCGTCAAAACCTGACGAATTTAAATCGTCCTGATTTGTCGCCCCCCGACTTTTTATTCGTCAGACTTTGACGTCCAGTGACTTTTAAAAGTGTCAGGGTCCGTCGCCGTCAGACCTTGACGGCGTCCCGGTGAAATACAACGTTTAAGTTGGCCCATTGGCCTACTACGTCTATCTCGCATGGCCGCTCGGACGCTACAGAATACTTTGACGCGGTACAACGAACTGTCATAACACGACAGTGCTAGCAGTTTCAGATTTTCCAATAGGTAGCAGCACGTACAGGGTCACACTTTGTTTCGTCACGCGACGATGCTAGCAGTTTTGGCTTCTTCCAATAGGTAGCAGCACGTACAGGGTCACATTTTGTTTCGTCAGATGACATGGCTAGCAGTTTCGGCTTTCCCCGATAGGTGACAGCATTTACCGAGTCGCTTGTTTTTTTTTTACGATAAACTGCATAAGTTTTAATACAATTTTGTTCTTTTAGTTGGCAATCCTGGTGTTCAGAAAATTACTGTATACGGTAACGTAAACAAAGCTGGTGTTCAGAAACGTTTATAACTTTGTAGCGTCAGCTTTTGAGTTGTGAATGTAGTGAAATGACTTCGAAACGGAAACATACTTCGGTTACACTACAAGACAAACTTGAAGTGTTAAAACGATTAGACAATGGTGAAAGTGCGTCAAAATTGGCTGTTGAGTTTGGAGTGGGGAATTCTACGATCACCGACTGGAAGAAAAATAGGCTAAAAATCGAACAGTTTTGTATTGCTTCAACAAGTAAGTGTACTGAATCCCGTCATACGGCGAAAACCACGCCACTGGAAAACCTTGACAGTGCACTCTTTATTTGGTTTTCTCAAGAGAGAGAAAAAGGTACCCCGATTAGTGGACCCTTGATCAAAGAAAAGGCTCTACAATTAAATCAATTATTGAACGGAGACAAGTCTTTTTCTGCTAGCACTGGCTGGCTTGATCGTTTTAAGAAGCGTCACGGCATAAGACAGTTAGCCATTACTGGGGAACGGCTATCATCTAATGAGGCTGCTGCAACCGAATATGTTTCAAATACATTTGCTGACATGATTGCTGCAGGAAACTATTCACCGCAGCAAATATATAATGCTGACGAAACAGGCCTCAACTTTAAGGCATTGCCAAAAAAAAGTCTGGCTTCTAAAGAAGAAACAAGTGCACCTGGTTTGAAAATCAGCAAGGAGAGATTGACAGTTTTGGCGTGCATTAATGCTGCAGGGAATCATGAACTCCCTCTCATGGTTATCGGCAAAGCTGCAAAACCAAGGGCATTTAAAAACCTAAATGTAAATGCCTTGCCTGTCACCTACAAAAACTCCAAAAACGCTTGGATGACCTCAGCACTATTTAAGGGATGGTTTGACGATCACTTTGTTCCCCAAGTCACTCGATTTTGCAAGGAAAATGAAATGAGGAAAATGACCGGTCCGAGCTTTACTCTTTCTCGACAATGCGACTTCACATCCTCCAGACGACGAATTAGTTTGTGGCGATATAAAGGCCATATTTCTTCCACCGAACGTGACCCCGTTGATCCAGCCAATGGATCAACATGTACTTCAGCATGTGAAGCTCTTGTACCGGAAGAAGTTATTGAGACGAATCCTGGAAGATGAAGACGAAACACTTTCATTGATTCAAAAGCTGAAGATGGTCAATGTTAAAGACGTAATTTATTGGGTAGCAGAAGCATGGGATTCTACAAGTGAACAGCTGTTGAGAAAATCCTGGAATAAACTTTGGCCTACTTTAACTTTCCAAGAAAACCCAAATCAACAAGCAGAAAGAAACAATGTTGTGCAGGTGCAGGAGCTCTTGCAGAATATTCCCGGCTGTGAAGACGTAAATGCTAATGACGTGCATGAGTGGTTACAAGCTGACGACAATGACCATGAAATTTTAAACGATCAGCAGATCGTTGAAAAGGTTTTGAAACAACAGGCCACTATCTCAGACGAATCTGAAGGCGATGAAACAGACGACGACAGCGAGCAGAGAGTATCCCACTCGGACGCGGCGGCTGCCTTTGATCTAGCGCTACGCTACGTAGAGCAACAAGCCGTCTCTACCCCAGCGGATACGTTGTTTCTGAGGCGCTGGCGTAGTTATGCTTCAAAAGAGAGGTCTTCAAATCTTCGGCAAAAAAGTGTAACAGACTTTTTCAAACCAATATAAAGTTCAGAACTGCCATATTGTATACATTGTTTATCTTTAAAATGTAATGTACTGTGTAATTTTTACTGTATTTTTTTGTTTTGTACTATATATGATGTAACACTGTACACTTATTTCATCTTCTTTAGTTTTCCATTCTATAGGGTAGCATTGTTTTGTTTTGCTCACTGCAACTTTTACATGCCCTAATACACTTTATTCACGGTTATACTGTTTCTTATTTTATTTTCATCCCCCAAAATATCTTTCAAAAAAACAAAAAAAAAAAAACGGACCAACATCGGTTTCGGATTAAGCGGACTTTCGGTTTACCGAAGTTCGGATTATCGGGACTCTACTGTATGTACATTCATTAGGAAGCATTTAACTTATATTTGCTTAGAAAACCCATATGGCGGCAAACCTATGTACCCACCCCTATAGGGTTTATGGGAAAAATACAAAGAACACCATAGCCTTATAAAATTTGGTATGTCCAAACACTAGGTAGGGTTTAACTTATATTTAAAACAAAACCCATATGGCGGCAAACCTACATACTCTCATCCCCATGAATTTTATGGGGAAATAGAAAATATACCTAAAATTCCATTGGAAATTCGCTGAGTACGCAGGTCTGCTGCGACGGGGGTATTTGAATGTAAATTGGCCCCTATCATGGTTGTTATTACCTTTTTTGCATTGGTTTTTATCATACGTGGTCATAAGTCAATTTTACCATTGTTAATACTGTACAATGTTTACAGATCAAAGGTTTCCCGTGACACTCTCTATGAGTGTGTCAATGCAGTCCTCACCAACTCGCAAGAAAAGAAGCGGCACTTTTTGGAAACAGTTGAAATTCAAATCGGTCTGAAGAACTACGACCCCCAAAAAGACAAGCGTTTCTCTGGCACTGTCAAGTATGTTTTGCTTTTTACCTAAACTTCTGAGATTGGATGTCAGACTGTTATTCAAGAGAGTTTATCCGGTAAATGCAACATTCTGAAGCCAGTTAAGGATACAATTTAACAATACTTTGATAAATACTTATGCTTATGCTATAATTTTGAGGAAGGTAGGCCTAGTAAGTTTTGCCAGGATTTTGTGAGGAGTTGGAAACTACTTAAATGATCTATTATTTGCATGATCTTCATACATTGTCACTATCCGATTTTGTGTACCTTGTTGAATAGCAAACAACATCCAGTCTCAGGGTTCTAGGGAGCTGGGCTTCACCTAGCGGACCTGCACCCAGGGTCTTAAAAAAATTGGGGAGGATGTGGAGACACCTCCGTTATTAAGTCTTGTCTTTTCACCTACCACAATTGGTAAGTATGTAATACCTGTCAACACCATATTTAATTGTTTACATAAGATTTTTAAATAGATATGGTAGACAAAAAATTTGATTTTAAATTAATATTAGGCCTATTTTAATTGGTACTTGTTTATTGAACTGATGTCTTGTTACAGCACACTGTGGTGGTTAGTTTAGGTATTTTATTGCTCAATTTGTCTGAAATACTTTGCCTAGTTCAAAACACAAGTCAACTTACAGCGATGAAACATAATTCCGGCCGTCGGGCTCCTATAGATAGGGCCAATGTCAGGTAGTCGACAGGAGCATCCGTCTATCTGATTTGCACAGTGATTAAGTGCGTGTGTTATTTTCATTGTGAATATCTTTTGAAAGTATTTTTGACAAAATAGCAACATTATATGTACTTGATCAAACTGCTATATAGTGCTTTAACCTTGGCAAAGTACTAGTGTCAGGCGGTTTTTGCCCTGGGGGGGGGGGGGGGGGGGGGAGATTAATTTGCCTCACAGGCATGGGCTGCCTTTTTAGGATTAGAACTCAAATACATACATTCAACCTATTCAAATTCAAATCTCTTTATTCGTTTTGTATATCGTTTTGTATATACATACATGAATAGTGTCTAGTAGCCTAACAAGCAGTGAGATCTTACTAGCTACTTATAATACATAGTTAACAGAGATACCAAGCAAAGAGATTTTATAAATAGGCCTGCTATCAAAAAAAGTAAAAAATAAATAAATTGTCCTTAAGTAAAAAATTATATTAAGACAGATTGTTTTACAGGAATCTTATATAATAAAAGAGTGCATTTAAGGGTCTAGAGAGAGAACTACTGAACGTATCGAGGTCGTTTTGGTGTCAATTGATTTCTTATGACCCCTAGATGATAGGAAAAATATGGTATCCCTCAGAAAATGCCTCAACAACCCGCAAAATGAAAATTAGACCTTATTTAGACCAATCTAAGACGTGATTTTGTCGATTTGTTTACTGCTCCAGGTGATCCATATCTTACATTGAAATTTGACACCACTGCTGCTTTACAAAGTGTTTTTGTAAACAAAACAGACAACCTTTCAATTCTTTGAGAATTTATAGATACAAATGAAATCAAGGACACGTAATGTTGCAGTGGATTTTAAGGCAGTAAAATAAATATTTAACAGCTGATGCTTTAGTAAAATTTTTGTTGCTATACTATAAAAAGAGTTTATTTAATATGTAGACTATTTAATTTATGTATTTTAACTTACGAGTTATTTATTAATATTTGTTTACACATATGTTTCTATAACTATCAACTAATGAGCTTTATGTTATGAAATGTATAAACATAATCTTTTGATTGTAAAATTCTTCCCACCGTATTTTAATCCATTAATTTTTGTTATAACTAAGTCATATAACTTCCTTATATTCTTATTTTTCATCCTTTTAAGGCTGTGCATGCTTATGATTCTACATGTTTAACAGTAGGTTTATTGTTCCCACTGATTTAAACAATGGAGTACAAAAATATGAAAATGTGGAACTATGAACTGGAAGATATAAGTCTTGAAATATACAATAAGAAATACCAAGAATAAGAAAAGGAGATGGAAGTCAAGTGGAAACAAAAGACAAAGAATAAACATTTTGAATAGTGTTTTAGTGAAGGTAAAAAACCTACTACTGTATACGATTGACTTAGAGGACAATGCAGTAACACTTAGTACACCCAGGAATGTACTTCGATACCATTGCGTGAAAAATTCAAGTGAGAACTTAAAAGCAAGGTTCAATTAGATGCATAAACATTGTGGAAGAGCCCACAGAATGGTGCTCAGCGGTGGTGATACCAAAACCTAACGGGGACGTTAGACTCTGCGTGGATCTAACAAAATGAAATAAGAACGTAAGGAGGCAAAAATGCAAGCAGAGATAGAAGACACGCTTAATCAGATTGGTAAATCTCGAACTTTAAACAAATAAGATACAAATTCCAAGTTCTGGCAAATTAAATAGAACCTGAGTCAGCGAAATTGTACCAATAAGTTGATTGGCCATACAACTGGTCTGAAATAAATGAAAATACAATTAAAAAACCTTTAATAATTATCTTTTTTTGTAAAGTCTCATTGGCCTACTATATTGTAAAACCATATGATAAACTATTAGCAAGTATTATAAAACTATTTAAACTTATAAACTATTAATGATATACTAGTGATCGCCTCCTGATCGAAATTAGACCAAAATTTTAGATGATCTGGACCCCAGAAATTTAAAAACATTTTATAACTGAAACATCTGTTCTTACTGTTTTAGTCATTGTTTTTACAACAGCTGTCTAATGATTAAATCAATTCTCCTTCCTCAAAAAGATTAACATTAAAACTTTGAAAGGCTGTGGGGCGTAGCCCTGGAGTCCAACGTGAATTAGAATAGGATTCTGCTCATCTACAGGACTATACCTTTCTAACGGTATGCGCGGATTTCTCCTACACTGACATGAGATGAGAAAAAAAGGAGGAAAAGAAACATGCTTGCCTATTATAGAAGACTAAGAAATCACCCACTGATCGAAATTCGATAATATTTAGTTGATCTTGAGCAAATTAGTTTGAAAAAAACTACACATAAAACAAACTATTCTTCCTGGTTTGCTATAATTTATTATTAAAACAGCTGTTTCATGATCAATCAATTATCGTTCTCCCATAAGATAAACATTGAAACTTTCAAAGCCTGTAGGGCGTAGCCTCGGGGGCTGATGTGAATCAAAATATCATTCTGCTCATCTTCAAGACACTACCTTTCAAACGGTATGCGCAGGTTTCTTTCACGTTGCTCACAAGCTGAGAAAAAAGGAAGAAAAGAAACAGGCTTGCATATTAATATATAGATAACTGTTCACATTGCTAAAGAAATGGGAAATTTTTAGTTTTAATACTGTGTTGTCTGTGTATATTAATAAATTCTGTTATCGTTTTCAAACGTGAACCATCATGAAAATTACCCGTCATTTTTGACGGGCTGTTTGCTAGTGAAATATATAAACATGGCACCAATAAGTAAAACTCTTTTATACGTTTAGTCAAAAAATTCTTCTACGGAATAGCAACTTTTTCGCAACAGATTTTTTTTTAACTTGATTTTGAAAGAGCTTTTTTCTACGTCAATCCTAAGATCTAATGGTAATTTGTTAAAACATTTCAGTCCCATAAAGGTTGATTTTTTTCTATAAAATTCTAATCTATGCTGTGACATGTTTATCTGGTCTCTATTTCTGGTAAAATAATTGTGAATATCCCCGCGATAAACTTGTTTGTGGAGCTGACATTTAAAGCTGATAATACAATCCAGAATATACTGGTCGTATACAGTTAGAATGCCTATTGAAGAAAAAAGTTTTTTTACTGAGTTAGTATGATCTAAGTTAAACATAATTCGTAATGATTTTTTTTGCGTAGAAAAAAGCTCTTTCAAAATCAAGTTAATCTATTGCAAAAAAGTTGCTATTCCGTAGAAGAATTTTTTGACTAAACTTATGAATGAGTTTTATTTATTGTAATTTATTTGTGATTATTTATTGAAAATAAAATAAATCATTATTTCATTTTTTGTAATTTAAGAATTTTTTTCAAGGTTTTGTTTTGTAGTGGCCCCATAAATTTCCAAGCCGTATGATAATGAGAATGTATGTGAGCAAAATAGATGGATCGTAATGTGTCAATACTACACAAGAATGACTTTTTTTTAATGTAGCAGAATTGTGAATACGTTCAACGTAGAATTATTTATGTTTACTTTTTATTGTATCCTTTTTGTTCTTGCAGTAATTATGAGTTAATTTTATGTTCCCAATTAATGTTCTTGTAATTAGGTAAAATAAAGAATTGTGTAGTTTTCACACAATGTTCATCGGATACTCGACTTCCATATTATGTGTTTACTGTCAATGTTCAAGTAAAAATCTATACTTATTTAATACGCTAAGGGTTTTTTTGTCTTGAGAACTCCTCCTACAATTTTCAACCAATTTTCAAGTTTTTGGTGTCATCGGATAGGGCTTGGTCTGTAGTTGTTTCCGCCAAAAATTGATGAGAATCGGACTGAAAATAAAGGCGCTATCCACCATTGAAATCTCAAAGTTTCCCATTTAAATAACATTGGGATTAAATAAAACATTTTAAACACATGTTAATAATCACGTACTTAACGTGTAGTTTTGGTGATTAAAGAGATTCACAATATTGGATTGGTCGGATGTCATTGATTTAGAGCTAAAAGTAACTTTTGTATTGTATGAAAATAAATTGCTCGATTTCGAGCAACACGTATACTAGTAACCTTTAAAAACCCATGTCATCCATAAAGCAAACAAGTACTTTTTAACTTTTCTCATAGTTGAATGAGCTCAAGTTTAATGTGATTGTTTTACAATGGCTTAAAATCCAAATGGTGAGCATTGATTAGAACAACAAAAGGTCGTGGACAATGACTGTAAACTGATGATACAATTGATCAACAGGCTGAAGCACATCCCGCGGCCAAAAATGCAAGTGTGCGTGCTCGGCGACCAGCAGCATTGTGATGAAGCCAAGGCCAACAACGTGCCCTACATGGATGTGGAGGCTCTCAAGAAGCTCAACAAGAACAAGAAACTTGTCAAGAAATTGGGTATGCACTCTTTGTTAAAGCAATCCGATTAGTTTCTTGTAGTGGACAATAATCCACCATGTCTTCAGGATGTTTCCATTATGTCTGCAGGATGTTTTCATTTTTTAGTTAAGGCGAAAACATCCATCATAGACCAAAGTAATATGTCCCTCTTTCTTAACCTAATTCCAAACTTTCAATGTGTGACTTTAAAAATCAAAATCTCGTTTAATTTACATTATTTTGTTTTTTAGCCTGAACATTAATATAACTTTTTTACCAAAAATTACAAAAGTACATTTTATTTAGCCATGATTAGAGAAATAATTATTACTACTTATTAGCGTCCTTATTAAAACAGTAAAAGAAATAACCTTAGAATCAATTAGATACATTTTAATAGCCTTGGACCCAATCGGTCAAGCCTTACCTTATTTGTAAAGAAAGGGAATGTATAAGTTTAAAAGTAATATCAAGAGTTAATGAATGGCTCCCTCCAGTAACGTTGATTTTAAAATTGCAATAACATTGTAAAAGTCTGTCAATCACAACATGTTTGCCACTTTTTGAGGTTATGGTCAAAACGTGTGTTTTGATGATGACATTTTATTACATTGAGTTTAATAAGTATAATTATATAAAAATGCAAAAAACCTAAAAGCACAAAAAAAAATATTTAAAAACAATTGGTTCACTTGGTGGTTATAACATTGCTGCACTCACTGATTTTTATTTTTATGGATGTTTGGTTCTCCAATATTCCCTTCGTGGCTGAATCTGGAAACGTCGTAAAAGGTCTTAAAAACTTAAAAATGTCATGAATTTAGATTTATGAGTATTACTAAACGCCATGTTTTTTTAGCGAATTTCCCATAGGGAATAAGCTATTACCGTAGGTCTCATGGTAAGACCTAAGCCCGGGACCATGTTACTTTTTCGTTTTAAGGTGCCCAGAGACCAAAAATAATAGTCATTAAAATTTTTATATATATATGTATATATTTATATATATATGTATATATTTATATATACATATATATGTATGTGTCCCTAGGCACGATAACTCTCGTAAAAAAGGTCCGATCGACACCAAATTTGGTAGAGATGTGTAATCCTACGTTTATTCGGATGAGTTCGTAAACCAGACATATCGATCTACCGGAAGGGGTAGTTTTGGGGGGTTTTGTACCCCAAAAATGGGTTTTTTGCATTTTTCATATGTAATTTAAAAAGTTTTTTAATTTTTGTTTTGACCATTGGATTTAGCTCAAAAAAACACACAATTTAGTATTTTGAAGCTTTGCTCTATCTCCATTGGTTACCGAGATATTAAAAAGTCTTAAGACGGTACATTGTATTTTGAAGCTCCAATGTTAATCTTATGGAGAATAAGGATGTGTTAATATTTCACTTATTGACCAATATTTTTGGATGAAACTTGGTATTTAGCATCATTTGGTTGAGATTCATCCATTTATGGTAAAAAATCTTGGTTTTTATGCTTATCATGGCAGCAAACCTGCATACTCTTTTCCCATGTTAATCATATGGAGAATAGGCAAAATCCTTTAGCAATGGACAGATATTGATGAAACTTAGTATATGGCTTTATATGGTTGAGATAAATTGTTTTTATGCTAAAAACCTACTTTTGGTGTTCCCCATGGCAGCATACCTGCATACTCTTTTCTATTTATCATAAGGAGAATAGACATTTATTTCCCTATTTATGAGCATGTGATGACATTTGGTTTACAGGTTTATCTGGTCAAAATTAATATTACTAATTAGGAAATTCGCTGAGTACGCAGGTCTGCTGCGACGGGGTGTATTTTTTATTAGTGATAGTAAAATAGAGAATATCAGGTTATTCTTTAATGTTTGTTCAGCCAAGAAGTACGACGCATTCCTGGCGAGTGACGCATTGATCAAGCAGATTCCCCGTCTGCTGGGACCTGGTCTCAACAAAGCCGGAAAGTTTCCGGGTCTGCTGTCCCATCAGGAGTCCATGGTGCAGAAAATTGATGAAGTCAAGGCCACCATCAAGTTCCAGATGAAGAAGGTACCATGTCCCACAACAACGTTTATTTAATGCTGATATCAAAATAACAAATAGAAATATTTAAAATGTTGCTCTTTGTTTTGAGCAGTTTACAAGGTGGTATACTGATCAAGAAATAAATATATCCAACTTGAATTGTTTAAAATTATTAGGAAAATTTGTATCTAATGTAATGTACATCTCTAGGGTGATTAAAAATCTACAGTTTTTGTTCTTATTCTATGATAACTAAGCATGTTATATATTAGGAAACAAAAATATTAGGATAATTTAACACCATTAATGGTGGTTTGATTTTGTTGAAATATCAGCTTCTACCTGGGTTGATAGTTTGATTACATGCAATGGTTGCTAGATTAATTATTTGGGTGTATGGAAAAAATTGCGTCAGAATACAATGTTTAGAAATCGATGGAGAGCATAAAATGATAGAATTGCAAACATAATGTTCTCCTCCTTAATCATTAAATTTGCCAAACTGTTATCTAAACCTCATATACTGATGAAAGTTTCACCCATACCCCTAAATACCAGATTTTGCAGCCATTGAATATAATTCTACCAACTCCAGTATAACTTGAGGTTTTAAGAAAAACATTGTGCGCCTAGTTCGTGACAATTTGCCACATAGGCATGTCCCCAGATGAACTGGTGCAAAACATCCACTTGGCTCTCAACTCCCTAGTCTAGTTAGTGATGTGTGACGAGATGTCGTTTTGTGCAGGTATTGTGCCTGTCGGTAGCGGTTGGCCACGTGGGCATGACCCCAGATGAACTGGTGCAGAACGTCCACTTGGCCGTCAACTTCCTCGTCTCGCTGCTGAAGAAGCACTGGCAGAACGTCCGGTCGCTGCACATCAAGTCCTCCATGGGCCCGCCCCAGCGACTCTACTAGGCTACAATAAATGTTTTATTATATTGACCCAACAGTTTGGTTTTTATTTTTCCAAAATATATCCAGCTCTATGAATAATTGACTGACTCGCTCAATTATATGAGATACGAAATTTGAACACCACTGTTTTAACTACAGACTTGAAACTTTACACAGGTCTAGCATCAGTGAAGGTTAATATACAAAATTTTTGTGTTTTCGTGCATTTACACGTCTTGACTCTCGCTAAGTTGTTCACAAATGTTTAGTTCTAATATTGGCCACCTAACTGACCTCCGCATGTCAGTAATGTAGTGTAGATGATCAGAAGTGTACTTAAAATTCAACAGGTGATTACGCAATTGTAATAAATTGGATTTCAAGCCCTTGCATAAATTAATTATATATTTTTAATTTATTGGATTTGACAGCAATACTATGTTTAAATATTTTGGAAAACGTTATGTTCAATATGAACAATCATTTCATTTAAGAACCAATGTATAAGTTTGCTTCTCGCTCACGTTTCATAGCAGAATTTTAACTACTACCAGGAATAATAATGTTCAAATGGCAATCAATCCTTACATGTCGTGTAAAATGATGTGACTTTGTAATGCATGTTTAAAAATGACTAATGTTTTAACATTTTGGCCGATATAAACAAACATAATAGTTTGAAATCTTAACGTTGAACTGATTTTACACTCTGTACATGTAGGTAAGTGAAGATCAATTATATTCTTGATAACGTTGTAGAATGAATGAAAGTTACAGTAGGCATTATAGTTTATAACTAATAAAAAAGTGGCCCCTCCGCAAGTATAAAACATAACCGGTATACATTAATTATTGGTAGTATAAAAGAAAATAATCCATCAACTGATTATGGAGTTCATATTGAAGTGGTTGTTCCGTAAGACTGATAGGTGCACGTAAGAGAAGGGTTGATGTTAAAAGGAAAAGTGGGGACAAAACTGTTAAAGATATGAAATGGATTGAGTCCAACATGCTTAAGAGTAAGTTTCTACAAATTGTTCTGCATTTAATTAAAAGTGCATATTATTGGCACCAAAAATTGCAGGCTGCATTTCACATAACCATCAATAAAGCTCGGGGACGAATCGACCAAGTAGGAGAATACTTGAACCGGCCTGCAGTCACGGTCAGATGTAAGTCTCCTTATCACTTGTTTTAAAAGAGAGTTCATCAAATATATCAAAACAATTTTGAACTTTTTCAACTTGTTTCAAACTGGTTTTAAAAGAGAGTTCATCAACTATTAGTGGAATCATTTTATGAGAAAATATGGCCCAACCCCAAAAAAATTGCAACACGAGCGATTTTTGTTCTAAATGATAGCTAAGAGTGCCCTTATTAACCCCTCAAAAATCGCCATTAATCGCACCTTGGGAACATGCCCAAAAATTCAAAATGGTCGCCAAGATTGCTGCCAAAATATATATTTTGGCATATATCTTGAGAACGGTTAGTTTTATCAAAATTCTTTATTTTAGCAAAAATGTAGCTCTTTTAATGCCAATCAGTTTTCATATTTATATTTTGTATGTAAGACGTACGGTATGGCTGCAATTTGCCGAGCCGTTATTCATTAAAATCTGCCTTTTTAGCGAATTTCCCTATAGTGAAATTAAGCTATTACCGTAGGTCTCATGACAAGACTTAAGACCGGGACCATCACAACTTTTCATTTTGGGGCCCCCAGAAGCCAAAAACAACATTCTTTTGAATTTTTAGATATACACATATATATATATATATCCACATATATATATATCTATGTATCTTTAAGCACGATAGCGGTCACAAAAATGGTCCGATCATAATAAAATTTGGTATGGAGGTGTAAAAAGGTAATTATTCGGAGGAGTTAAAAAACCAGCCCGATCGGACTATTGGAAGGGGGTTAAAAGGAATTTTACCCCTCAAAAATGGCTTTTTTTTGTTTTTTACATAAAAAAAATTAAAATAATAAAATGTTAGTTGACCTCATTGAATTCAGCTCGAAAAAACAAACAATTTTCTATCTTGAATCATTGTTCTATGTCAATTGGTTTCCGAGATATTGAAAGCGGTAAACACAGAACATTGTCCCTATGTTAACCTTATGGGAAATAAATAAAATGCTATATATCCATTATTTTTTAACATATCTTAATAAAAGTTGGTATGTGGCTTCATCTAGTAGAGATAAACTTTATTATGGCCTAAAGTTATCCATTTTTGACACTTCAGTGGCAGCAAACCTGCATATTCATTTCCCCATTTCCCATGTTATTCTAGTGGAGAATATTTTGCTGCAACAGGGGTATTTATTTAAAAAATATTCTAAATTTGTAATTTTTGATGACAAAATTTTTGAAAATACATATTTTACGTGAAAACATCATACAGTAGACTCCCTCTTAACCGGCCACATTTTAACCGGTCTCCGCTTTAACCGGCCTACCCTGACACAAAATAACATCTTTTTCTTTTTAACCGGCCATTTTTTATCTCAACATCGCTTTAACCGGCTGCGTTTCGCCGGAAACTAAGTTTTCTTATCTAATGTATCATTCAATTCAACTTTATTTCATATTGACGTTCTCAAACCAATTAAACTATAACGTCCTGGACGGAAGTGACTGCCACCGGAAGTCAATGCGTTTGGACCTACTATACAGTAGACCACAATAAAGAAACGAATTATTATTACTGTAGTGTAGGTTTGTTGTGGATTTCATGGGTGGTGGATATTAGCTATAAATCATATACAGTAATGTATTTAAGGTTGTTTTTAAAGTAATAATTATATTTAGGTCATATAAAATTGTGGGATGGCGTTCTTAAATGAACATCGGTTTAACCGGCCAATTCATTATCCGGCCGCGGCCTGGTCCCGAGGTGGCCGGTTAAGAGGGAGTCTACTGTATTTAAAAGATGTTTTCCATATATTTTTTTAGCTGAATTCAATACAGTGTAAACTATAATTTAATTTTTTGAATTTTTTTATGTAAAAAAACAAAAAAAACCGTTGCAGCAGACCTGCATACTCAGCGAATTTCAAATGCTTCAATAAATCTCTACTTATTTAATACGCTAAAGGTTTTTTTTTCTTGAGAACTCCTCCTACAATTTTCAACCGATTTTCAAGTTTTTGGTGTCGTTGGATAGGGCTTGGTCTGTAGTTGTTTCCACCAAAAACTTATGAGAATCGGACTGAAAATAAAAGCGCTATCCACCATTGAAATCTCAAAATTTCCCATTTAAAGAACATTGGGATTGGATAAAGCATTTTAAACACCTGTTGATAATCAGCTGTAAATACGTGTAGTTTTGGTGATTGAAGAGATTCACATTATTGGATTGGTCGGATGTCATTGATTTAGAGCTAAAAGTAACATTTGTATTGTATCAAAATAAATTGCTCGATTTCGAGCAACACTTATACTAGTAATTAATAAAATAGAGAATTACATCAAGATTTCTCAACGTATGTTCATAAATAAACATGCAAGAATAATCTCCATTAGAATAACATGGGAAATGAAATGAGTATGCAGGTTTGCTGCCACTGAAATGTCAAAAATGGTTAACTTTAGGCCATAATAAAGTATATCTTTATTCGATGAAGCCACATACCAACTTTTATTAAGATATGTTGAGAAGTAATGGATATATAGCATTTTATTTATTTCCCATATAGGGACAATATTCTGTGTTTACCGCTTTCAATATCTCGGCAACCAATTGACATAGAACAATGATTCAAGATACAAAATTGTTTGTTTTTTTCAAGCTGAATTCAATGAGGTCAACTAACATTTTATTATTTTAATTTTTTTATGTAAGAAACAAAAAACCCCATTTTTGAGGGGTAAAATCTCCTTTACCCCCTTTTCCAATAGTCCGATCGAGCTGGTTTTTGAACTCCTCCCAATAATTACCTTTTTACACCTCCATACCAAATTTCATTATGATCGGACCATTTTTGTGACAGCTATCGTGCTTAAAGATACATAGATATATAGATAAATATATACGTGGATATATATATGTGTGTATATCTAAAAATTCAAAAGAATGTTGTTTTTGGCTTCTGGGGGTCCCTAAAATGAAAAGTTATGATGGTCCCGGTCTTAAGTCTTGTCATGAGACCTACGGTAATAGCTTAATTTCACTATAGGGAAATTCGCTAAAAAGGCAGATTTTAATGAATTACGGCTCGGCAAATTGTATCCGTACGTCTTACATACAAAATGTAAATATGAAAACTGATTGGCATTAAAAGAGCTACATTTTTGCTAAAATAAAGAATTTTTATAAAACTAACCGTTCTCGAGATATTATGCCAAAATATATATTTTGGCAGCAATCTTGGCGGCCATTTTGAATTTTTGGGCATGTTCCCAAGGTGCGATTAATGGCGATTTTTGAGGGGTTAATAAGGACACTCTTAGCTATCGTTTAAAACAAAAATCTCTTGTGTTGCAATTTTTTTGGGGTTCAACACTAAAATGATTCCACTATATATCAAAACAATCTTGAACTTGTTTTAAAACTGTTTTAATACGAGTTTTTACCAACTCTATCAAAACACGTTTAAACTTGTTTCAAACTTCTTTTAAAACAATTTTAAAACCAAACTTATTTTAAAATTGTTTCAAAACTATTTTAAAACAAGTTTCAACAATTTTCATGCTGCCTGGGAGTTAATTCAAAAGAACATGTCAAAAAAAACTTCTAATTACAGATAACATTGTCTGAAAGGATGTGTGTTCCACGATCTCGAAGTCTAGCGGTTAGATTTTGCTTAAACTTTGAATTTAAGAGTGTTTTGGCCCAAAAATAAGTTTAGAAACAGCCTCAATACCAGGAAAAATCGAACTTTGTCTAAATTTAAGTTTAAAAATCGTAATTTTTAACATTGGTCTTATGGGTTGCTATTTTGGTAACGAAATAACAACGAAAGGTATACAAAAATAAAAGAACAGTAATGTTAAGCAGACCTTTTGAAACACCTGTTAACTATGAAAAGGTATAGTTGGTTGTTGGTGGAAATTTAATAGCTTTATTACCATGACACTATATCAAAACTGAATTAAAACTAAGGAGCAAAGCTCAGTTAACCTGGTACTATAAAATAATTTCTCAACTAAAAATTTACTTTTTCATCAAACAAAATTGTGTTCAAAAAAAGGAAATAAATAAATCTTCATATTAAATACTAAAACAAAAATGAATTTTCTCAGGCATTTTCATATAAAATAGCGTACAGTGAATTTATGCTAATCGATAAAGTTGTGAATGAAAAGAAAATAATTAATAAAACTATAAATATTTCAGTGAAAACGCAAATGATAAAAATTTCTTTTTCATAACTAAAAGATATTAATATACAAATCTATGAAAAACAATTTCATTACACTTGAATCAGTGGCGGCCGGTGGTTAGGGACGGTGGAGGGGCTCTTATCATTATTTTATTTATATTTACGAAAGTGAAGATAAGTAATGTCTCTTCTTCAGGAAAAACGGTTATCTCTTGTGTCATAAATAATATTTACTCCATCAAACTTGTATAATTCGATCACAAAGGTGAATTAAATTGCAATATAGCCTAAAAATCTTAATATCACAATTGCTGACGAAAAGTTGTCACCCTGCAGTTATCAGTTATGTACAATAGAGATGACATTTTTAGGTCAATTAGACCTAAAACAAGCATTGGTTTTCTGTCAATTTTATTCATTGATATGAATACGTTTATTATATGCATGGGCCTACTTCTTTTTTGTGACATTTGTTTTTGAATTGAGGAAACAAATCAGACTGAAATAGTTTTGCCGCGGACAGGTGTAATCTAAGAATTGAAAGCGGTCCGCTACGTACCCCGGAAGTTAAGATGTCACATTCCTTTGTGACAATATATTTCCGGTCTTCAAACCATGTTTACGTCTGGGTTCAGTTACGCGATTGTTCACACACTGGACTAATCCAGTTCAGGGGAGTTTCTTATTTTTTGTACTTCAGATTTAAATTCTTTATCGTACCTGAAAGCCTTAACACAATCAATTGTTTTATTAACTTTAAAGGACACATTACATTTTGGGATTATTTTGCGATTGACTATGAATACATAGTCAATGATTTTGCTAAACGAAATCCAGACCAAAAATAAATAAATAAATATAAATAAAAATCTGCATTTCTCAAGACATTTTGTATGCCTATAGTTTTATTTAATGTCTCAAATCTAATGTCAATCCTTCCAAATACTTAATCAAATTCTATACACGCATTGCTGTGTTTGTCACTCGTTTTATATTTCTTAACTTTTTAGTTCAAATGTTTAATCTCTGAAATACCACCAACAGTTAAGTCAAGATCCTGAATCTATAATCAAGCAAATGTTACAGAAAAACGAGTTTGTAATTTTACAGCCACAGAGCCAATTGGCATAATTAATTGTATAAATTTCTAAAACACTTTTGATTAAAACTATTTTTTCTCTTTGTTCAATTTTGCATTTGATTAAAACTAAATTGGGCCTTGGAATCCCCGGGTTCTTCAAAATAATTCTAATATTCAATGTTTTTCCCCCATTCTATTACCTACTATACGATATACCTGGTGTAAATGTTGCTCATCTCCAACGTCACCCATTTCACTATCATCCATTTACATTTCCTCACAAATTTATATAATTAACTATTTCAACACAACATACACCAACACGTACAACATTACGCTCAAAAGAACCCAGACGGACGACTGAAACGCGAGGAGGGAACTTACAGTCACATTTTTGGCACTGCTCGGTTGGTAGCAGTGGCTGGAGCAGTGGCGCGCGCAGCCTAGGGCGCCGGGCAGAGCGTTGCAATAAGCAGCCGTTGTGTGTGCCTGTGTGAGTGAGGTGCGCGTATGCGCGTCTCCATTTGATTTTACAAGAGTGCTAGGACGCCGTGGCCGGCGTCCGGAGGCCGTTGCTGCGGCCCGAGCCGGCCGCGATAGAATTAGAGCCACAATCGTCGTCGATTTTCATTTATTTCGGTACGATCTGTTTCTATCTTCAACTTATGACCTATACAATTGTCATTCTGTTAAATATTCTTATAATAATATTTTTGTTAATTTATTTATTTTTATTTTTTAATAAATTCTTCGGGGGGGCGGCGTCCGGGAGTCCTAATGGGCGAGCCGCCACTGACTTGAATAACTAACATTAAATTGAATCTTTTTTAATTGAGGGATTTATTTAGAAAAAAAACAGAATAATTTAATCCGCTTAATTAAACATGACATGAGTCGTTGCGTTTTAATTATATATAAATTTAGACAAACAGTTTTTCTTATGATTATAACTACATTTTGAAAAACAAATATTGAAATATTATATAACTATTAAGTTTTCTTAACTGGCGTTATTGGTGTTCTGCGACTGAGCCGGCAGGTCCGCCAAGCGCGTAGCCATGCCCCTTTGGCCTCTGGTGTCCATCCACAATATTCTGCCGTCCTGGATCCACACGTTCTTGACGCCAAAAAATAATGCATTTTGCGGTACTTCAATATCTTCGATCTTGCTAATAAGGTCATACGTGTTAGATATATCATATATGTTTTGCCAAACAATGCTATTCTTGATTCTATTCTGTAAATACAGAGTTTATAACTGGGTGCTGTTTGAAAATTGACCACTGGTCTAATAGGGATGCCACTCTTGTGAGTTTTCGGTAGACCTCGCAGCAATGGTGCTCTTGGTTTGTCCATTTTTAAAGCAGCTTTTTCTTTTAGTGATAATGTTTTGCATTTCATTATAATAGCATTAGTTGATTTCGAGTATTCTTCAGTTGGGTCAGTGGTGAGTGTTTCAAAATTATCATCTTTTATAAGAAATCCTCTTCTTTAGAATCATAATCATCACTGTTAATGATTACCACTGCATTGCCTTTATCTGATTTTGCAATTATAGAGTTATTTTCATTTAATTTGGATGAAATTGAATTGACTAGGCTTAGTTCTTCTTTAGATTTTTTCTTTATATTTTGTTTTTCACCGCATACTGCGAGGTCGTCGTCAAATGTAACAAAATCCTCGAACGATATACCTTCAATTT
Source organism: Neoaliturus tenellus (assembly GCA_030545055.2). NCBI lineage: Eukaryota > Metazoa > Arthropoda > Insecta > Hemiptera > Cicadellidae > Neoaliturus > Neoaliturus tenellus. The sequence continues at coordinate 157,072,918 of CM061531.1, forward strand.
CCAGTGTTTTTGTAACCTCGTCCCATCGTTCAGGAGCTTCATCGGCAATAGTTTCAGCACATGCTGGGGTATCATCAACATTGTAGTCCTCTTCAACTCCTTCTCCCTCCTTTGGATTTTTAACTTTAAACCCACTTTTTTTAAAAACAGTTTTCAATTGTTTATTCAGTACAGTAGACTCCTTCTTAACCGGCCACCTCGGGACCAAGCCGCGGCCGGATAACGAATAGGCCGGATAAACCGATGTTCATTTAAGAACGCCAACCTACAATTCTATATGGCTTAAATATAATTATCACTTGAAAAAAATTTTAAATACATTACTGTATATGATTTATAACTAACACCCGACACCTATAAAATCCACAACAAACCCAAACTAATAATAATTCGTTTCTACAAATAATTGTGGTCTACTGGATAGTAGGTCCAAACGCATTCACTTCCGATGGCGCATTCACTTCCGTCCAGGACGTTATATTTTAATTGGTTTGAGAACGTCAATATGAAATAACGTTGAATTGAATGATACAGTAGATGAGAAAACTATGTTTCCGGCGATACAGGGCCGGTTAAAGCGATGTTGAGATAAAAAATGGCCGGTTAAAAAGATGTTATTTTGTGTCAGGGAAGGCCGGTTAAAGCGGAGACCGGTTAAAAGGTGGCCGGTTAAGAGGGAGTCTACTGTAACTTGGCCCAGGCCTTTGAGGCCATCCACATGGCATCAAACATGTTGATTTTCGGTGGATTGTTCTCTTCAACATCCCGAAGGAACCGACGAACAACTTCTTTTCTGTAAAGGACTTTAAAGTTTTTTATTATGCCTTGATCAAGTGGCTGGAGTTTTGACGTCGTATTTGGCAACAGAAACTCAATTTCAATGTTTTTCAATTTAGGGATATCCCCATGTGCAGTGCAATTGTCGACAAACATTAGGATTTTCTTCTTCTTTTTCTTCATTTTATTGTCGAGATCAGTTAACCATTTCGCAAAAATCTCAGATCTCATCCATGATCTTTGGTTTGATGTGTAACCCATAAAAAACTTTGAATTCCTTTTAAACATTGTGTTATTGGTGTTCATATATCAAATTTTTTTTATTTCCCAATCATAAGAGGTTTTAGTTTCTCTGTTCCCGTTGCGTTTGCTCCTAAGAGAACCGTCACCCTTTGTTTACTGTTTTTTCCCCCATGACACAAGTGCCCTTTAAACGTTAAAGTTTTGTCAAGGTTCCACTCTGTATGATGATTATTCATTAGTGTTATATTCAGTTTGTTCCATTCAATTAAATAATATGAAATTTATAGCCAACTGATTCTATTTCATCTGTTTACAATTTCTTCACTGATATCAAATTTGATTTGTATGCTCAAACAAAAATAAAATTGTCTATTGGATTGCATAGCTTAGATACTGCGGAGCCGCACAGGTCGCCTGGTTATTTCCTATTTTATGAATTCCAAAAAAATATTGCAGACAATCTTTTTTTGTTGCAAAGTAAAACCTTTAAAATTATGTACCTTGATTTAACGAATTTCCCTATAGGGAATACGCTATTAGGGTAGTACCCATTGTAAGACCTAAGCCCCAGACCATGTTACTTTTTCATTTTGAGGTCCCCAGAAGCCAAAAACACCATTCGTTCATTTTCATATACATGTATATATATATATATCTATATATATCGATGTGTCCGTGGTACGGATAACTTTTGAAGGGGACCTCTGATTTTGATGAAATTTGGTATGAACATGTAAGACCAGGTCTATTTTCATGAGTTCACGAACCAGCATGATCGGGTTGTGGGAACGGGATTTCAAAGGGGTCAAAAATGGGTTTTTGGCATTTTTGGACTTTAATTTTCAAAATTCCCCAACTTTAACTAAAACCATTTAAAAGAGCTTAAGAAAACAAATAATTAAGTATTTTAAATTTTTAACTTGGCTTAACGGGTTACAGAGAAAAGTCAAAAATAGGATTCAAATGTAAATCTTATGGGAAATCAACAAAACCCTGCATCTCGCTTATTTATGGGCATAACTTGATAAAATTTGGTATGTACATTCACTAGGTAAGGTTTAACTGATATCTGCTTACAACACCCATGTGGTGGCAAACCTACATACTCGCCCCCATGGGGTTTTTATAGGGAAAATTAAAAAGTGCCGAATATTGATAGAAATTGATATTTACCTTAACTAACCATTACATTTCCTTACAACTAACATTTTCTAATGACATCCCATGGCAGCAAACCTACATACTCATTCCCATGGTGTTTATTGGGGAAATACAAAATCCCAAATTTCTTTGGAAATAAGCTGGGTACGCAGGTGTGCTGCGACGGGGGTATTTATTAATATTTCTAATACCTTTGAGTGTTGTAAATTAATTGTTGCCCCAAACGTTAAGTAATTTGTTAGGTCGAAACCAACAACAATTTCCAGACAATATTTTTAAGACAGCGGCTGTAGCTCATTGGTAGAGCTACTGGGTTATCACCCAGCATGCCCGGGCGAAAATCCTGGCTCAGGGACAAAAAGATCGTTCGGTTGTTCCCATGGTTCAGAAATCACGTTAATCCGTTGGTCCATCTTCATAGAAAACAAAAAAGTACAGGCCTTTCAGGCGAGAACTATCGGTTGCTGATCCCCCTCCTCTAAAAGCCATACTATTATTATGATTATTTTCACCCTTAGCTCAACATAGTGGAAAAAAAATATTTAAGAGCACGTTCATTAACATTGAGTGGTAAACCGAAAGAAATCAGGTCCTATATTGGATTCTGTTTCCAGTTTTGGCAGCAAACTTTCGTTACACGTGTGATTTCTAGCCACAGTTTTAGGAAATTTCAGTATAAGAAATAGTTTATGGGTTTAGGATAAATGGGTTACCATATCCATATCAGATTACCATATCAGTAACAAGACTACAAGATCGTGCCACAATCATACAACTAAATTTCTTGGGATATCCGTTGATAGCCATCTTAATTGGAATTCCCATGTGACACAAGTATGTAAAAAATTGGCTTCTGGGATATTTGTTTTAAGAAAAATATCATCAGTCTGCGACATAAAAACTATGAAATCAGTTTACTTTGCTTTTGTACACAGTCACATTTCATTCGGTTTATCGGTTTATGGTAATACCTCAATTGATAATCTTAAAAAAATTTTAGTATTACAAAAAAAAGCTTTAAGAATAATGTTGAAATTAAACTGGATGGAATCCGTCAAAGAACATTTTCCAAGATTAGGGATAATGACTGTGTTTAGCTTGTACATTTTTGAATTAATATTAATTATCAAAAGAAATTCCGACTGTTCATGGCAATTGGGTTTTAATCATAATTATAACACCAGACATAGGGCTGCTATTGGCTATGACATCCACAATTTAAAATTTTATGAAAAGAAACCTTCTTATGCAGGGATTAGATATTTTAATTCATTGCCGTTAGATATAAAAATAATAACAGATTTTAATAAATTTAAAAAGAAGCTTAAAAATTTTATGATTAATAAGTCTCTGTACTGCTTAGAAGAGTTTTTTCAATAAAATTATAACTTAAGTTTGCCTTGTATTTTTGTGTAATTTAACTTGCTGTCTGTATGTATTTAACTATACCTGTATGTAACTGACAACCCTATTTATGTATATTATGACGCCATTCTGTACATAATTATGTATAAAATGAATAAAGTATATTTTGATTTGATTTGATTTGATCCTACACTCATCTCTTTCATATTCAGGTTAAAATACCCTCTATGTGAGGTCCCAGTCTCAAAATAGTGATATCACCGGATTTCCCCCAAGATTACCGTATTTTAAGGGTAAAATTTTAGAAGGGGGGAATTTCAACATACAGTAGACTCCCTCTCAACCGGCAAACTGGGGACCAAGCCTCGGCCGGATAATGATTTGGCCGGTTAAACCGATGTACATTTAAATACCCCGTCGCAGCAGACCTGCATACTCAGCGAATTTCCAAATTAGTAAAATTAATTTTTACCAGATAAACCTGAAAAAAAATTTCATCACGTGCTCATAAATGTCTGTTCTCCTTATGATATATATATATAGGGAATGAGCATGCAGGTATGCTGCCATGGGGAACACTAAAAGTAGGTTTTTATCATAAAAAAAAAATTATTTAGATCATATAAAGCCATATACTAACTTTCATCTATATCTGTCCATAAATAAAGGAGTTTGCCTATTTTCCATATGATTAACATGGGAAAAGAGTGTGCAGGTTTGCTGCTATGATAAGCACAAAAACCAAGATTTTGTAACATTAATGGATGAATCTCAACCAAATGATGCTAAATACCAAGTTTCATAAAAAAATATTGGTTAATAAGTGAAATATAACACATCCTTATTCTCCATAAGATTAACATTGGAGCCCCAAAATACAATGTACTGTCTTTAGACTTTTTAATATCTCAGTAACCAATGGAGATAGAGCAAAGCTTCAAGACACTAAATTGTATGTTTTTTTGAGCTAAATCCAGTGGTGAAAAAAAAAATTTTAAATTTTTAAAAATTACATATGAAAAATGCAAAAAACCCATTTTTGGGGTACAAAACCCTCCAAAACCACCCCTTCCGGTAGGTCGATATGTCTGGTTTACGAACTCATCCGAATAAACGTAGGATTACACTTCTCTACCAAATTTGGTGTCGATCAGACCATTTTTACGAGAGTTATCTTGTCTAGGGACACTTACATATATACATATATATATATATATAAATTTTAATTTTATATTTAAAATAAATTTTAATTCTAGGACCGTGCGAATTTCGCACTAATCTCAAATAAAACCCTCAGTTTTAATTACACCTTTGAATTTTACACTTAATTTTAAGACAACTTTACAGTTTGATCTTGGACTCAATTGTTGGATTCTATGACCGTGTGAATTTCGCACTAATTTCAAATAAAACCCCCAGTTTTAATTACACCTTTAAATTTTACACTTAATTTTAAGACAACTTAACAATTTGATCTTGTACGTGTAATTATAACGGTTTAGAGAACATTGGCAGTTGTAATTTACATTTTTTCCATTAGAATAACATGCAACAAACTTATAAATGTACTCTTTACATTTTTGGTTAAGCAAACATGTCTCAGCACAAAAATTTCTCAGACTCTTTTAAATATGTTTCCAACATAAATGTTCAGTTTTGTCCTTGATTAATTATTTTATAAAATATAGAACATGACGGAGCTTAGTGAAAATGTATTCAAAAGTTTAGGAAAACTAATCAGGTGATAATTGATGTTTTATGATGGTACATTTTACATCTATTTTATGTAAAATGTTCAGATATAATGAATGTGAAATTTTCCCCGATTTTCATAAAAGAAAAAATAATTTCAATCTTCTTATTCTTCTAAGTTGTTAGGATTAGGATTAAATATATCACATTTTAAAGTTGCCTTACAATTACGTCTGATCCACCCTGTATATTGAAATCAGTGTCAATCGAATCGATAGAGCGTAACCGGTTTACCTACAACGGCACTATTTGTTTTTGTAAAAAAATTACATCTTTAAAAGAGATGCACGGTTGCACCTGGCGGCACTACTTAAGTAACTACTAAAATTTTCACCCTCTATGAAAATATTTTTTTATTGATATCCTGGTTTTCATACATGTAAATATAATACTTTTTTTTGTCACAATAGGTGTTTTACAAAATTAATTAAAGAAATGTTTAAGAAATTTAAAAATCAGGTTTAGTTCTCGCCTGAGAATTAGTTTACATTACGTTACGTATTGGAGTTTTCAATTTCTAATGAACTCATTTGACAATACATCATTGACTTAAGCTGATAGCATGTTAATTTAAATTTTTACACTCAACAAATGTTTTTACAAAAATAGCAAATTGCACAATTATTTCTCTTTCAGTGCGTACTAAGTTAACGTTGAGTTTAAAAAGGTGGAAGAACAGTATTTTCATTTAAACTATAAAGCTTTTTTTATTACATGCCACATTGAAAATTATCAGAATTCATTCCGTCAATTTTTGCAATTCCTACCGTGTTATTACAAATGAAAGTTGAATTGAATAAGAAGTTACAGCAAAATGTTTTCCTTTTATCTTAAAACCTCTTTTACTTTTTTTTGCCAAATTTGAACATGACTAACTATATTATCTGAAATTTAAATATTGTTCTCAGCTAACATACCTAAAACTTACTTGAGGAATTTGCGGTTTTGGTCTAAATTGTACTTTTCTGTCAATGACTAGCGACATCACATCCTTTAGAGTTAGTTATGGATGTAAATAGAATGTGTGTGAGACGTTAGCTTTACAGTCAGATTGTTGTGGAATGATATTTTAGAAACGAAGAAACTGTTGGTCCTTTAAAAAAATGTTACATAGCTTCTACTGTTGCAAGCAAGATATTATAACTGCCTGCAAATTGAGTTACTTGACACTTTGCTGTACATGTATCCACATACCAGCACAATTGATATTTATTAATTTTTCTATTTTTTTGGTTGATTTGAATGTTGGCCCGATTGGGATTCTTTGTCATATAACACCTCAATCACGTACAAAGCTAATTTGCCGGTTTACGGTCTGTTCAATTAATTTAAACTAGAGATCGCCTCCTGATCGAAATTCGATCAAAATTTCACTTGGTCTGGAACCAAGAAGCTTAAAAACATTTTAGAACTAAAACATCTGTTCTTCCTAATTTTCTAGCAGTTGTTTTTACAACAGCTGTCTAATGATTCATTCAATTCACCTTTCTCCATAAGATTAACATTGGAACTTTGAAAGCCTGTGGGGCGTAGCCCTGTTGTCCGATGTGAATTAGAATGTGATTCTGCTCATCTACAGGACTATACCTTTCTAACGGTATGCGTGGATTTATCCTACGATGCACATGAGCTGAGAAAAAAGGAGGAAATGAAACATGCTTGCGTATTAATATATAGATTAACAATTTCATTTAAAAATTGAAAACAGTTGTGACATTTGAAAGAAATTTTATTATTGCTTTCTTAGCTTTAATCTCCAGCGACCAAAGGATATTTTCATCACTAAGTTTTATGAAATCGTGTACTTTGAGCTATGGCATTCAAAGTTATAATTTCACTAGTTATATCTATTAGTAAGTGATAAAAATAAGTTTGGGCTCTTAGCGAATTCGGAGCGACCCCTAAGGGGTCGAGTCGGAATCGAGCCGTAGGCGAGTTGTAATACTAGGGGAAGGTCGGCTAGTATCGGACAGCGGGTAGTATCGGACAAACGCTGTTTCCAGCTTTTGCCGCTAGAGACAGCACTGACTAGGACATCATCAGAAGCACCAAGGAGAAAGACTATGTGAGCGCCATTATGCGTTTCGTACCTCAATAATCGTCTGCGCTGTGACATTTCTTTTTGTTTTTGTGACAATTTCTGTGCACGTACGTATGTTTGAGGCATCAATGTGCTAAACTGAGTCAATACTTTTACGATTCAACACCACGATTTGATAGTAAAGAGGCTTTACTTTGTTTTGTAGGTGAATGGTTATTTTAGTTTGGTTATTATGGAAGTGGTAGTCAAAATGGCGGACCATGTCAGTCGGGTAGTATCGGACAAGTTCGCGTCGGGTAGTATCGGACAAGCTCGCGTCGGGTAGTATCGGACAAGCTCGCGTTGGGTAGTATCGGACAGAATGGATAGGTTGTAAATTGTTGAAATAATTGTAAAAGACTTAACGTAATCAATAATTAACTCCCATTATTTATTTTTAGGTTTTCGAACATCAAAAGAGAGAAAATTAACAAAATAAAAATTGGAAAGATAGACTTAAAAACATAAATAATGGACCAAGGCCTTCAAAGGAGGAAAATAAGAAAGTTTTGATAAAGGCAAAAGACATAAATGTAAAAAAATTACAAAAAGGCAATTACAGTTTGAAGAAAGAAGTAGGTCTGAAACGCATTGCATTATTTGTGATGAGACATTTTAATAAAACTGGATACAATGTTCACATTGAAAGGGTTGGCCTCCCGAAAACTGTGCTCACCTTGAGGACAGCCATCTCTATAATAAGTGTATGATATTTGTGTTGGGCACAAAGCAAAGAAGAAAAGACTTTAAATGGAAACACCAACAATGTTTTGAGCATAAGTGATCTTAATTTTGTGACTTTGAAACTCAATTTCCTTTATTTAGACTTAAGGTTATCAGCTAAAAAACTGATAGTGAAAAACATTTTTTATACTTATTGTTAAGTTTTTTATTGTGTTGAAACAATTTGTAATGATAAAAGTGTGTTTTCAGGCTGCAAGTGGTTTTATTTTAGCTACAAGCGGTTGTAGTTAACCCTGTCCGATACTACCCTCCAAAAATCAAATGGGCCCAAAAGTAAGGGTTAGAAAAAGTGTGGAAAAGATATACATTCATTCATACAATAATTATTATATAAAATGTGTGGATAAATAACATTTCAAACTTTGATATTTTGCATAGTAAATTATCATTTCTTTTATCACTAATTAGAAAATCGAAAAAAAAGCTTAAGTGTCCGATACTACCCGACCTTCCCCTATACTGTAATAACACGTTTTATGGCTTTGAGCGACTAAAATTCTACAGAGCGTAACCAACCTTACAGAATATGAGTTTTTTTTACTATCATTATGTTCATTAAAATTGTAGAACAAACTAAAATTTACCGGTTTCCTTACTAAGCCTGTATCGTGTGAATCATTAAAAAAAAATAAATAAATAAATATATATATAAAAAAAAAAAAACACTCTGATAGTATTTGAGAAACGCCTACTTTATATACATTTGATGTGTTGTGGTCTTATTTTAAAACAAGAAAGTCACAAATGATCATATTGAGTGAAGATCATAAATAGGCTGTTAAAACCTGAAGTGTACCAGTTGACAAAGTTTTTGTATTCGGTTTTCTGAATTATCCCATAGGTATACACATTTTTTGATAATTTCATAGATTGCAGAATTACAGGAGAGAGTTAAAATCAAATGGTCATATGGGTCATCAATCTGATTTGTTTATTTATATTAAAAGTATTCTAAGTAAAATACAAATAATAATGATAAAGTATATTTACATGTATTGAGGACTCTTGTTGTTGATTTGAAAAAGCTATTTGAAATATCTTCTGGTTTTGGCAATAACCCTATAACTTGTCCTCTTAAAAAATGACCAAAAGCCAGTCAACCAAACATGCTAAACAGTGAACACGTAAGAGAATTAAATAAAGACCTTTAGTGATCAACACTGCCTTTTCCTAATTCCCGGCAAAGCTAATTGTCAAACGGATAGTGACCAGAAAGTCTGTCTGGCAAACAAACTGCTGAAGCTGCTAATGAGTCAAACAGAGCTCGTGACCCTCAAAGCAAACTTAGGCAGCGAAGTGGAAATGCCTCTGATCTGAGTCTTCTCGTCAGCGCGGGGGCAGCACGACAAACAAGGGCGTCAGCGCGACGCACCGTGCTGAGTGCTGAATAACCGGGGCCGATCGAATCAGCCAACCTCTGCCGCTTTAGGATTGGAGTTATCGGTTAGCCAGTCATTTTGGGATAGTTATTCTGTTAGATACGGTATGTTACGATTATCTGTATATGTATTATATTTTTCGTTCAATCAGAATTTTTGTCTATACCATTTTTTTAAAGAATTGAATGTTAGAGTCACGAAGGCCGGTTTATTACAATGGAACTTTTATACAACTGTTTGCGGTTTAAGACATAAACAAACATGAAGCAAAGAATGGCTGCGTCATTTCATTGCCTCAATGCACTCGTGACGACACCGTAGCTCTGTGCCTCAGCACTGATCGTGCAATCACTGTGAACATGAGAATCAAGTTTAACTTTCAAACTGTTTAAAGGCCTTTGTGGTGACGCCTATCGGAACGAAATGGCCAAACACAAACTTTTCCCACCAATTATGATTTTATCCACAACTGTTATAACAATTACCAATAATAATGACATTACAAATAACGTTATAAAATTGTACATTATTAAACCAAATACAAACCAGTTGCATAACGAGTTCATGATACATTATAGTCATTTAACAAGACAGGATCTAGAGCAATGACAGCCCAGCATTCGACAAAAGTATTGTTATTAGAGATGAATGACGCAATTCACACATCAGCTGATTGTTCCATTACGGTTCATGTTTTAGTTTCTTTAAGTGTCTATAACCAAGATCCCTCTACAGGCCGGAGTCATGCCGCGGTGACGTCACAGCAGTGGAATCGCACAGAGCCACGGCAATACATGCGTTTATATGGGATTTTAGTGACGCACGCTCATTAATCCTTACCACCGCTCACACTTAAAAGCTTATATACAAGTATGTTATATTATTGTAATCTGCATGAATTTAGGAATACAACGGTATAATTTATCATTGATTTTCATTTTTACTTACTTTTTCATTCTTTGGTGAAATCCAAAGTTTTAGTAATTTTGTTTGATTCTTGTAACATTTATATTTAAAATATATTACTTCACAATTTGTTTTATTGTGACAGAAAATCACACATAGGCTTATATAATAAAATCATAATAACATATTAAATCATTATATTACCTAATATATTAATTCGTATATTTAATTTTTATTGATGTAACACATTTTTTCTAACATTTATTAGTATTAGTTAGATTTTTTTATTAAAATTACAATATACATTAAAGTCTTAAATTAGTATTACAATATTCATTAAAGTTTAGAAGGAAAATACATGTAGCCAAGCAAATAGATTTGATAATGACTGTATTTAATTGAATTCACCGACAATAATCGACAACGACGACAGCACCGTGCAAATATCAGACAGCAACTAAATCTAATAAAAAGCTTAGATTTAGTCGTAGTTGGTACCAAAATAAACTGTTAGAAGGAAAGCATACCGTGAGAAGAGACCACCACAGGAAGTTCGGAGAGATAATCAAGTTTTTTTAACAATAGTCCTGACATGACTTACTTGCGGACACTGACAGCGTCTCGTGAAATGCGTTGTTGATGTCCATTACTCTAAAGGGAATAACTATTTTAATTACCGTACTAACATAAATACCATGCAAAAAATCACATCTCTGATCGTCAGCAACTAGTTTTTTGTAAATATATTATATATTTTATAATACAATTAATTGAAATAAGTTTTTAATCTTACTAATACAATATTTTTAAACATTGATACTTTTGATTCATATAGTGATTTCCTTTTTTGTAACGCAAATTTATACATTCGGATTAGTTATTTGAGTTGTCATATTTTGTGTTTTTTCGTTAGTAAATAAGTAATTAATCACAAGGAATGTAGTTAATTAATTACTTAGGGTTAAATAACCTTTGTTCTCATAAACTCATTCAAAAGGCTAGACTTTAAATTAGTTATCTATACTTATTTAATACGCTAAGGGTTTTTTTGTCCTGAGAACTCCTCCTACAATTTTCAACCGATTTTCAAGTTTTTGGTGTCGTTGGATAGGGTTTGGCCTGTAGTTGTTTCCGCCAAAAATTGATAAAGAATCGGACTGAAAATAAAGGCGCTATCCACCATTGAAATCTCAAAATTTCCCATTTAAATAACATTAGGATTAAATAAAGCATTTTAAACATCTGATAATAATTAGCTGTAAATACGTGTTGTTTTGGTGATTAAAGAAATTCACAATATTGGATTGGTCGGATGTAATTGATTTAGAGCTAAAAGTAACATTTGCATTGTATTAAAATTAATTGCTGCTCGATTTCGAGCTACACGTATACTAGTTTAATTTATTAATGGAATTGGGTCAATTAGATGAATTAATTAAATTCATAATAAGTGGTGGAAAAAAAATTGTGCAATTTTAATCAATATGTAATTTTACTTTATTGTTTATGCATGTTATGGTTAGGGCCTGAACTGTTTGCTTTTATAATATACACCAACACCTTATATATATACACTCTTTTACCTCTTTTATATATACTGTTATTTTGCATTATTTTTTATAATTTATTTTGCTACAATACAAAAGTTACATTTGGTTATAAATCAATGACATCCTATCAATTCAATATTGTGAATATCAATGATCACCAAAAACTACAGCTACATGTTAACTGATGTTTAAAATGCTCAAACCAATCTCAATGTTATTCTAATGGGAAAATTTCAAATGTAATTGTGGATAGCGCCCTTATTTTAAGTCCAATCCCCATCAACTTTTGGCGGAAACAACTACAGACCAAGCCCTATCCAACGACACCAAAATCTTGAAAATCGGTTGAGAATTTACTATAGGAGAAGTTCTCTACACAAAATAACCCCCTTAGCGTATTAAATAAGTATAGATTACAGTTGATATAAGATACTTGTATTTCAATTTTTAAATGAAACTAACAGGTTTGATTATTTGAGCGCACGTCGTGAAAAGCCCATTTAAGCCCATGCATTTGAACGGCTCGAGCCGATCCACTGCTGTGACGTAGAGACCCCTAGTGGAGGGGGTGACTCCGGCCTGTAGTGTAGTGAGGTCTTGCCAAAACCTCCAAAGAGTGTGAATTATATCAAGCGGCATCGGGTGATGTCACTTTTTTGATTGGTGATCCTCCAATGTTGATCAGGATTTTTTGCAATGTTTTACCAAATTTAAGAAAGTCGTAGATAAAGTAGTGTATCTATGCAACGATTGTATCCAGCCTTTAAGAGTCATCTTCACCTTTCGGCCAGTAGCCCATTGTTGCGCAGTCGGCAATGTTAACCATACGGCTTTTAATGCAAAACATGGTATTTTATTCCACTGTTTCGGATGCCGTTTTTCAACCGATTCTCTTTAAACTTGGTAAGTGTTTAGTTGAATAGTTCCTCATACCTCGAAATTTCAAAAATTCAACAAATATTACTCTCTGTGACGTTGCAAAGTAACTCAATTTTCCTTAGTAATATTTGTTCAATTTTGTTTTGAAAGTGTTTGTCAAAAGGCGTGACATATCCTTAATCGGCAGATATATTTACTTACTTGTAACTTACATCTCGCTATTAGGCTTAAAGGCGTTCATAATACAACCGTTGCATAATCTACTATCAAGATTCAAGATCTATATCATCATATCAAGATCGTTTTAGGCCTACGAAAAACTGAAGACACGCTCGTAACAGATACAGTACAGCAGTAGCGTAGCACGGTAATGAGAGAGGCAGGGAGCGACGGTGGCGCTGTTTGTAGAGCTAATGAGTCAAACACAGGTCTGACCCTCGGCTAACCCAATCAGCCCTCTGATTGTCCGCCTTATCGACATTAGCATGCTCTTGGCGTGTCTCGACCCAGCAGACCAACGCAGCCTCTCGCCCACAGACACAGACACAGACACACAGACCGACGCTACTGACGCTACGTGATTGGGATGCTGCGTAATTGCTCTATATTCTTTCATTACTCTTTTTCAGTTGGCCTACAACACGCTTTAATCAATACATGTCCTTGACATGTCCTTTGAACTGAGCATGTAACCGTTGGTCCAGGCATAATTATTTAAACTCCTTTTGTCATGTAATCGATGGGCCTTAATGTAAGTGCCTCATAAAAAAAATGGAAATCAAATGTCGGGGAACACCTTTTAAATTTCAGTCTGTTCTGAAGAGCAAGTTTATTCCGGGATTGTCTTACAAAACCTGTTTAGGCCGACTTTCCCCTTCCTTTAGCTTTCCCCAAAAAATGCTATTAGGCATATAAAAACAAACGAAATTCGCAAACCTTTGTGTGATATTTTTTAAGTTATACTAATTTTTTTCTTTTATGAAAAAATAAAATTTAAACAAACAAATATAGAGAATACCTAGACTTAACATAAGTAGGCCTATTTATCAAGTATATTAAAATTCGTTAACTTAATGAAGGGAAGGTTTAAGACATTAGATTTTATCTATGAGGTTAGGATTCAATCAGCCCTAACTTCCAAAATACTAAACATACATAGATGTTCAACATTAGTAAAATACAAACTAAATTGTTGGTTTACAACACTTACTACTACAAATCCATGCACTAAGCTAATACTAATTCCACATCCTAACCGGACGAAACTTTTAACGGCCCTAAATTAAGAATTAAAGTTCTTAAACATGACCTACGTGTTTTTTACTTAACCTCACTTTTACAAGAAAAGTGAGGATTTGTAAAACTACTACAATTTTATGGAAAAATATATCCATGATTTTTTATGCTCAAAGTATGTTGATCGCTTTTTATTATCAAAGTTGTGAAAAAGTTGGCCACGTGTTTATGAAGGTGATGAAAAATTTGTCTGTTACAAATTACCGAACGAAATGACGGTCCCGACCTTAGTTCTCACTGACACCTTGCCTATTATACAGTTGTACTAAATGACAATACTTGTATGTAGTCATTGTTACTACGATAAAAGCATATTAGATACTTGGTAATTTTGAAAATAAAATAAAATGAAATATGTTTGTAACATTTTTACTGTGATGACAACTTATTTGATTATCCGATTTTAATTTAAATACCGTGTAATGGATTATTATTGGCCAGGCTTACTACATAGCTTCATAATTGTGTGCCTTCTCAGTGTTTCAACTCACTGGCGGGCCGAGGCGGTGGCTTCTCGAGTAGTTGCAGGTTAGAAATCATGGTTGGAGAATTCATTAGAGTTACCCCACGAGTTTAATCATTCCCGCCGGTAGGCTGCGCCTCTGATGTATTGCCTGAAAATCTCATCCCCACGTCTTCTTCGCATTAATTACATCCTTAATTACTTGGATGAAGTAAGTGGTTCATGAGCAACTGGATCAGCTGTCTATGTATGACTGTGATACCATAATACTGGGCCCACTCTATACGGACAGATTGTCCGCCGCGGATCTGCTCACGAGAAATCTGTCGTTCACTGGCCATTCTATACGAGCGGTAAATCGAAGCAATAGTGTTGCCATCAATTTTAATACTGTCAAAAATACCGCATTAAGTAGCATTTATCCCTGTCCTTGCTAAAATTGTTTCCATACATATTATCACGCTTTACAAATTATTTGACGTAAGGAAATTGTAGGAGGAGTTGTCTTAGCAAAAATGTGTATCGTATTAAATAAGTATAGATAAGATAATCCCTCCCAAAAACCAGGAAAACCAAAAAATGAAATTAATTGATAACTTTCTAGTTGGCGGTGGTGGTTGAGTGCGTCAAGGTTTCTCGGGCAGAACAAAGAAAGAGCGAAATGGCATTTAGAAATATATTATACTCTGACGAAATTAAAAAGAAGGCTAAAGGTAAAACATACTTATTTTAAGTAAAATTCAGTAACAATTTGTAGTATTGTCCATGTTGAGAATTTCAAAAGAAATCATGAAAAATGAGATTTTAACACCCTTACCATATAAGACTAAGAATTTATGTCAAATACACATCACTTTACGCAAACCATTTATCCAATAAAAAACTAGATATAACATGAGTAGACGAAAACATTTATTTGCGTAAACTGACCTACCCCAAAAATATATTTTCACGACAGGGGAGCGTGTAGTGATGCAATGTGTTCAATCGAGCCCCGTGGCCTGGGGCGGGGGCGGCGCCGTGTTGTAGCCGTCGGGCATCGTCTCCCGGATGCGGCGCTCGATGTTGGCAACGACAGCGCTCGTAGAGGCCTCACCCAGCATGTCTTGTGTGTGTATCCGGTCCGTGTTGACGGTGAGCTCGATTGCGTTCTGTATCCGGTCGGCGCTTGCGTGGTGTCCAAGGTAGTGCAGCAGCTTGACACCGGCGTCCAGCATCGCCACGGGGTTGACCACGTCCTTGCCCATCATCTTGAGTCCCTTGTTGCGCGCCGCCGCCTCGAACACCGCGTACCGCGGGCCCAGGTTCTGCGCGCAGTAGAGCCCTGTGCCGCGCATCAGGCCGAACAGCATGTTCTTGATGAGGCCCCCGTACAGAGGCATCGCCACTATGACGTCGCCGTTGTACGCGAAGTTCCTCAGCTTGAAGATGAACGCCTTCATGGACTGCTTGTGGAACAGCATCTGGGGAAAACGCGCTGCCACGTCGGACACGGCGGCGATGATGGTGCCTTCCGCCCAGTTCATGATGCCCTTGTTGTACACTAACGTCACCCTGCGCCGCTTGTGCTGCACCGCGTACTCGAAGGCGAACTCCGCCACCCGGCGCGTGTTGTACTCCGTGGTCACCCGCAGGTTCTCCACCCCCTGGCCGTTGTCGTGCTCCAGCAGCGCGGACGCGCCCTCCGAGTTGGGGCAGATGATCACCACGTCCACGTGGCTCTTCAGCCGTGTCTTCTGCGTCAGCGCGTCGTAGCTCTTTATCTCCACCAGGTTGATGCACAGATCCAGTGCCCTCTTCATCCGGAAGCTCCTGTTCATTAGCTCCTCCGGTTTGAGGTCGATCCCGAAATGCCCCTTGATGGCGACCCCGTTCCGCTCCACGGAGTAGATGAGGTTATCCAGGTCGTCGTCTTCGGCGCCCTCGTGCATGTTTAGCACCTCGAAGTCCACCGGGGCGTTCGCGCAGTGGAAGACGCGTCTGACGATGTCCATCAGCTCCGGGCTGATGCCGATGCCGACGGCCATGGTGACCTGGTGTTTGCCGCCGAGCATGCAGCGCGGCCGCGGGCCCCAGATGGAGCTGTCGAACCCGGGGTCGAAGTAAGGGTTGCGGGGCCGCGGCTGACACTCCTTGTGACCCGCGGTGTAGGGCCTGAGCCACGGGGTCGCGAGGCCGGGGACGCCCCTCATCGGGAGACTGGCGCTTCTCAGACCCGAGTACATCGACAACTCACTGCGACGAAACAAATTTGAGTTGAAATACAGCAATAAAGTAGCACAACCTTAAATAATGTTATTTATATGTCACCCTATATGTAATACCTTATGTTGTTTTAAATATTGTGATTTGTTTCTAATCAGCTGGAGCACAACTGACTTAATGTCTTTCATACAGAATGCGGGTATGGTACCTATAAATTACTCGACCCATTATCGTCGTTTGTCTATTTTGTCATACAGTACCAACATTTCGGTAACCATCACTGGCGTTTCATGGTGTAACGCCATGTTAATGCAATATATAATGTAATATGGCGTTTCCCGTAAGATTTACCGTATGTTGAAAAAATTCTCTAATATTCGATTTTTTCTTTTGCTTGAAATTGGTACAAAATTGAAATTTATATTGGTACTCGCCTACGGCTCGATGGGGGCTCCGCCCCCATGCCCCCTCAGGGGTTGCCCAGAAATTCGTGAATTGTTGTTTAAGTCGCATATAATGAACAGAATACATATAAATATAAGAGTTTGTTAATGAGCAAAATAGCAAAATAAATGAGTTTGTCATTTATTTATAACATAAATTAACTCCCACGACTGCAGAAATAACCTAAATTTGAACTTATGCAACTAAATCAATCTAAGGAATGAAAATATATTCGCCTACGGCTCGTTTTCAGAGACTCTTTCCCCAAACCCCCACCCTAATTCCCCCGAATTCTATAAAGGATAATGGAGTTGTGAATAAATTTATTATGTTGGTATTGTATACGTATTTACTTAAAATTATAAAATACGTATAAATAAATATATGACAAAATTAAATGGATTAACTGCATAAAAATGTGCAGTAGATCATCATTAAAACAAAATAATTGGAAATCTTAACAAAGTGGATAAAACTTGCCAAAAACCCCTTTTATTTACAAAAATACTATTCAGTTACTATCCTTCAATTAGTTGTGTTGAAATTCCAGGGAATAACATAACGATCCAGTAATATTGAACATACAATGATAAATACATAATGTAATATTGGCATTCATTACAATTCCTTCATTTCAGTTTTTAATGGTGTAAAACTTTTAAATTTACCTAATTTCCTAAAAAATTACTGTCAAGGCAAATAAAAAACTTCAAGCTTCTAAATACAATAATACAGTAGTTACTAACAAAAGTATGTTAAATAATGATTAAAATATTAAAATTACCATAAACATCAAAGGACGTATGTTTTAGCCGTAGGACCAGGTCAGTAAATAACAATCAAAGTAAAACAATCAGTTGCTTGATATAGCAATTCGTTCCGACTCACAGTCAAAAGAAGAATAAGTGATATTTAAAATCATCATGATAATTTTTAAGTTTGATAATTTAATTGATATTGGTACTGTGCAAGATATGTCTATGTGCAAAGTGAAGGTTCTGAGTAAAATATTATAGTAGTTGTAAATTACGTCTACATGGGGTAAAATTCCCCGTAAAAATAAATAAACATTTAATTATGTTTAATTGTGAGGACTGGGGGGCAAAAATTCATAGAACCAAACTAGTAGTAACTTGAAAGATGTTCGCGAGGATTGCCTCAGATGTTATAATTTGGCCGCTAGAGTATAAAAAATAATGTCATATTTATTTTGGGTAAAAATGTTTGGTCGCTAAATTTTGAAATCAGATAGTTTTCTGGGACAGGAAATAAAAAAGCTTTTTTATTTTAAATGAAAATACTGTAATGCCACCTTTTTAAATTAAACATTAACTTAGTACGCACTAAAAGATAAATCAATTGTGTAATCTGCTATTTTAGTTAAAATTTTTGTTTAAAATTTAAATTAGCATGCTATCAGGTAAAGTCAATGATGTACTTCCTAATGAGTTCGTTAGAAATTAAGTGCTATCCCAAATAAAGAACCAATTTTTGGGAGGACTATAAATATGATACTGTCTTACCGGGTGTCCCATACCAACCTTGCACCTCTTTTAAAATTGTACAAAAAAAAATTGTGCCGTTGTAGGTAAACATATTTTGCTCTGTTGATTGACACTGATTTCAATACAGAGGAGACCAGACGTAATTTTGAAGCAACTTTAAAATTTAATATTTTAAACCCTAATCATACTGATTTAGAATAATAAATAGCATGACAAAATTTTTTTTAACTGGGGAAAATTTAACATATATTATGTCTGAACATTTTACATATAACAGAACTTACCAAACATGTAAATGTCTAAGAACCTCATTTAAAATAATATACCATCATAAAACATCAATTATCATGTGATTAGTTTTACTAAACATTTAAATACATGTTCATTAGTCTCCGTCATGTTGTAAATTTAGTAAAAAAAACATTTTGGACCAAACTGACAATTTTTGTTGGAAACGTATTTAAAAGAGTCGAAGACATTTTTGTGCGGAGACATTTTTGCTTAACCTAAAATTAACCTAAAATGCTCAGAGAAGAATGAGGAAAATCTAAATTTCAACCTCAAATATTCAATAAACTGCTAAAATTACGCGTACAAGATCAAATTGTAAAGTTTTCTTAAAAACCGTGTAAAACTAAAAAAAATATTTAAAGTAAGAGTTTGTATTTGACATCAGTGACTTCCGGTCTGGAGAGGTAATTTCAGATACACCCTGTACATTGAAATTACTCTCGGTGGATAGACCGCTTTACCTATAAAGGCACAATTGGTTAATGTTATAAAATTTCTTAAAAAGGGTGTTTCGGTAATCCGCGACTCCCAGTATGTCCCAATATTCTCAATAATACAGGTCGGTAAGTTTAGTTCTCGCTTGGGAATCACTCTGTAGTAAGTGATAGATAGGAGATCTACTTTACCGACATTTGGCGAATTTCTGATACCCCGATGAGTGAGTGAGTGAGTGAGTGAGTTACACATTCGGGAGTATATAATTTAGACTAGTAAGAATTATAAGTACTCTACATCTTATTATGTCTATTTGAAAGATGAACTTACTTCATGTTTTGACCATTAAAATAAATAAGGCACAGTAATGGGATATTAATAACCTCTCAGGCACAACAAATCCTAAACTCAGGTTAATAGGAACAAATAGCTCTCTGTTAGGCGCTTACCGTTATAATTGAATCACCTGTACAGTGTACGTATTAACTGTTGGGCGAGACACACATATCACGATTATAAAGCAAGGGAACCCTGTTGGATCGTTAAAAAGTTGGAGACGGTTAGGTATAATATATAGAAACAGAACTAATTGTTAATTAACTCTTATCAATTTAAAGAAGACATGAGGACAATTCGCTGTAACTCGAATCTTAAATTTAAGTACTCGAGTTTGCTTGAATAACTTTTTTTCATTCTAAAATACAGAAAATTTTTGGGTTTACGGGGCTGTATTTAGAACCCAATTATTGGAGGTATGTAACCGACATTTATCTTAACTTCTTAATCATAGTAACAGCCATCTGGATAAAAGGTTTAAATGAGAATTACGTTTTTATCAATTCAACGAATTTGTTACTAATTGTATTAATTGATACCGGTGCAAAAAGGTATCCTTACTAATAAATAAATAAATATCTTTATTGCCGTAAAAATATACAATTGTTACATTGTGTAGCAAGCGTCATGTTATAAATAACAATAAATATACAGGGTGTTCGGAAAAACCGTTTCAGGAATTCAGGAGGTTATTGCCCAAGTCAAAATAAGCAAAAAACTCCTATAAACATATGTCCTAAAATGCTTCGTTAACCCGCTAGCCGCCATTTTGTTTTTTACACTAAATAATTTTTATTTCCGTAATGGATCATTGTATTAAGTTAATATTTGGCATGAACCTTCATCATAGCAATACCCATTTTCAAGAAAAAAGTTATTTTTTTCTAATGTGTATTTTAAAAATGGCGGCCATTTTAAAATTTTAAACTCAAATTTCTCTAAACCGGTAAATTTTATAAAAATTTTACTAGACACAAAAAAGTTGACAAATTAATTTATCTAACCAATGGTACCAAGTTTGTAAGGATCTGACAACAAATAAGTGAGTTATTGAGATTTTTCAATTAAAATTACCTTAATTTGCATTAATTACAATGCAAAATCAATGTTTTTATGCACAAAAATCTCAATAACTCCGTTATTTGTTGTCAGATCCTTACAAACTTGGTACCATTGGTTAGATAATTAAATTTGTCATCTTTTTTGTGTTTAATAAAATTTTTATAAAATATACCGGTTTTGAGATATTTTAGTTTAAAATTTTAAAATGGCCGCCATTTTGAAAATACACATTGGAAAAAAATAACTTTTTTCTTGAAAATGGGTATTGCTATGATAAAGGTGCATGCCAAATATTATCTTAATACAATGATACATTACGGAAATAAAAATTATTTAGTGTAAAAAACAAAATGGCGGCTAGCGGGTTAACGAAGCATTTTAGGACATATGTTTATAGGAACTTTTTTGCTTATTTTGATGTGGGCAATAACCTCCTGAATTCCTGAAACGTTTTTTCCGAACACCCTGTATATGTCATCGTATAAAAAAATACACGTCATGTCATAGCATAAATAAGAAATAGGTCTGAGTGTTTACACTAAAAGCAAACATACTGTATGCCGAGTTTTATTTTAACAAGGTTCAAAA
The DNA here is from genome assembly GCA_030545055.2 of Neoaliturus tenellus. Taxonomy (NCBI): domain Eukaryota; kingdom Metazoa; phylum Arthropoda; class Insecta; order Hemiptera; family Cicadellidae; genus Neoaliturus; species Neoaliturus tenellus. The sequence goes on from CM061531.1 coordinate 157,094,379, forward strand.
CCCTCAATCGTTCCCGGAGCGGTTTATGTGTATAGTACAGAAAATCTTTGCTCAGTTTAGTTGACAACATTCGAGAACTTTGCAAACCGTATAATATGATGTCTTAGATTTATTTTGTTCTGACATATTTTTTATCGTTCTTTTCTATTAAAATATGTTTTTTAACCTGCATGAGTCAAAGAAACAGTGTTAAGGCAATAAAAAAAAAACTTTTATCAAATATACAAGCCAGCAAACACAAAAATCCCATATAATAAAGTGCTGTTAGATATAAATTTGAGGAATTTTAAGCTTAGAAAAATTCTACATTTAAAATTAAATACCCGCCAGAGAATTGCTGCATGGCGGCGACGACGCGCTGTATTATTGAGGACCCGTACTCCCGGGGGACTGGCGGAATTATCCTCTAAACCTTGTTTCTCCTGTGAGTTTTTCTCTCACCTTTTTACCCGGTAAAAAAGCTGGGGATAGAATGTTTTGGCTTTGTTTTTACTTTTTATCAGGGGACAAACACCGAGCTTTGTAATGTTTGCTCAACGGGCAATTAAACAACTTGCGACGACCGCGGCTTATCATTGCATGCGAAATAAACAATGCTTTTACCTTTTTACTTCAAACTTTTATGAGCCACTTAACCATGATTTGAAGCTTTAATTGTTGTATTAAGAGTCAACTTCACCTTGGGCCAGTAGCCCATATTGTTGCGCAGTCGTCAATGTTAACCATACAGATTTTAATGCAAAACATCGTATTTTATTCCCCTGTTTCGGACGCCGTTTTTCAACCGATTTTCTTTAAACTTGGTAAGTGTTTAGTTGAATAGTTATATTAGGCCCCTCATACCTCAAAATTTTGAAAATTTAACAAATATTACTCTCTGGGACGTCTCAAAGTAACTCGGTTTTCCTTAGTAATATTTGTAAAATTTTCAAAATTTCGAGGTATGAGGGGCCTAATATAACTATTCAACTAATCACTTACCAAGTTTAAAGAAAATCTGTTGAAAACCGGCGTCCGAAACAGGGGAATAAAATACCATGATTTTTATTAAAAGCCGTATGGTTAACATTGTCGACTGCACAACAATGGGCTAGTTAATGGCCTATTCGAAGATGACTTTTAAAATCTCAGTCAGATGATAAATTAATCCTACACTATAATCGAGCAATGTCTGAAGGTATGTGTGTTACACGATCTCGAAATCTAGCGGGTATATTTTGCTTAAACTTCGCATTTAAGAGTGTTTTGGCCCAAAAATAAGTTTAGAAACAGCCTCAACCCCAGTAAAAATCAAATTTTGTCGAAAATTAAGTTTTAAAATCGTAATTTTTAACATTGTTCTTATGGGTTGCTATTTTTGGGAACGAAATAACAATTAAAAGTAAACAAAAATAAAGGAACATTAATTTTCAGCAGGTTTTTTAACAGCTGTTAACTGTGAAGAGGCTGGTGCAAATTTAAAGCCTTGATTACCATGACACTGTAACCAAAAGTAAATTTAAAACCAACGAGCAAGGCTCTGTTAACCTGGTACTGTTATGATTAAAAGCATATACTAAACTATAAAATATTGTAAGCGAAGGGTGTTTAATTATTAATTACCGGTTTTAAATAAAAAGAGACATTTTTAAATTCAAGTATAAGTTTCTATTTCAAAACCATAACATCAACATTGTTTGTAAACAGTTGTAAGATAAATTAAATCATATGTTAATTTAAAGCATACAATATTAAAATATCTAAACATCTTCCCCTTTTACAGAATCAACTTTTCTTCTTCTTATGAAAATAGAGTTTCTTCTGAATTGTTTTCCTTTCTTAGTTTGCACTATGTATGACCTTGGAGTCTCAGCAGCTCTTATTATCACAGCAGGCTCCCATTGTTTGGTTCGAATATCTTGTACATAAACGGGATCATTTTCTTTAAACACTGTTTCTTGTTTAGTTGTTCTATCATAGGAAGATTTTTGATTGATTCTTTTTATCTTCATTTGATCTGCTACATCTTGATGAGGGATTATCTTGGGCTCTAATCTGTTGTTTGGAAGAGGTAGTTTCGATCTTAATACCCTTCCCATTAATAATTGAGCCGGAGAATAGTCAAGTCCAGCGACAACACTGTTTCTGTAGTTAAGTAGGCTCAAGTTTAGATCTGATCTTGATTCTAAAGAAGTTTTTATAAGTTTTTTAGCAATACCTACAGCTTTTTAGAAAAAGTACAAACTTTTCCTAATGCAGGACAGGTCTGGTTATAGTTGTGATTCTTTCCACATTTCTTACATTGGATTTTGGATGCTGCAATGTTTGATGACGTTGGCTTTATCTGGTCAGTGCTACAACAGGGAATCTGGTCGCTTCCTTTGTTTATAATCTTCAAATTGTTTTCGGCAAGCTCAATACTCTTGCAGTATACAATAATTTTTTCTAATGAAGCATCGTCTCTTAATAAACGTTCCTTGGTTTCTTTGGAATAAATTCCAAGTGCTATCTGGGCTTTCATTAGTTTAGACTCTTGATCCTTGAAATCACAAATTTTTACATGATGCCTCAAATTAGCCAGAAACTTGTCAAATGATTCACCTTCAGATTGTCTGCATGAGATGAATTTGAAAACATCCATAATTTCATTCTTTTTTGGCAAACAATAATTTCCAAGTACGTCCATGATGGATTTTACAGTTTCATCAGTGGCATCGGTAACTAAAGAATTGTACAACTGCAAAGCTTCTTTACCCATTAAATTCTTCAATCGTGCCACTTGTACACAATTGGGTTTCTTCAATGTCTCTGTCGCTATAAAGTAATTTTCAATTTCTTCCTTGAACTGTTTGAAATTTTCAGGCACATTGCCTGTTAAAAATAACTTATCTGGCTTATTAAAATCCATTTTTCAAATTACCGGTTACAAACGAATATAAAATCACTTAAATGTCGACTGCGCCATGTTTAATTATTAATTACCGGTTTTAAATAAAAAGAGACATTTTTAAATTCAAGTATAAGTTTCTACAATGAATACAAAAACGTTAAGAAGGTCACATCCCATGTTAAAAATTGGCCGACATTTTATTCCGCTAGGAGCGCTGTAAACTGAACTTGAGCACTCCAAATAGAGATAGCGCCAGAGGAATCGGCCTAAACATAGTACGAGAGAAAGGGAAATATAAAATTTCTTATTAGTATTGTGTCGTTAAAACACTATTTTAAACATTAGTTACCTAGCTTATTTGGTATCATTGGAAAGCTTTTTTCAAGAAGAATCGTTATTTTAAGTCATTAAATCCATTTATTGTTAAGACTTTGTCGTAAGGGCTTTCAACTTTAATGTTATTCTAATGAAGATATTTTATTGAATCATATGTTTACAAAAATAAACTAAGTTTTAAACATCGTCATGGTATCCTGCTATTTTCAAATTTGTTTACTTAGGTTCCAAAATGAGCACTAATGTAGGCGGACGGAAATAGTGTTCCTACATTAATGGTGAGAATTGGTCCAGTAATGGTTAAACTGTTATAGGTTATGTATATGTGAGTGCAGCGTGAGGACGAGATTCTTTGCTGGTGACCATCTGCAACAAAGTCAGAATGTAATCTGACTAATAGGTCATTGTCTCGTGCGCGCTCTCGTGGTGGAGTGCGCTACTAAGTCAACAGAAACTTTCTTAACCATTTATTCCATAAGATGTGACCTTCTTAACGTTTTTGTATTCATTGGTTTCTATTTCAAAACCATAACATCAACATTGTTTGTAAACAGTTGTAAGATAAATTAAATCATATGTTAATTTAAAGCATACAATATTAAAATATCTAAACAAAGGGTATGTATGTATGCACACAGATCTCAAGAACGGCTCGAACAAACGGCTCTTCAAACTTTGTAAATAACGTACTTCTGGGATAAAAATAACATTTTCATAGGTCTCTATGCTAGGAAATTAGTCTAGTCAAACTATGGTTCAACCCGGAAGTAATTGCAAACTTATATATTTTGACCAATTCTTATGTAAAATTACCTGGGAAAAACGATGGTGAAAAGTCTACCACTCTCCGACGCTGCGCTCGCCTGCTACGGCCAAATTTTTCAAAATGGCCGCTGTAGTTTTATAAGTTTTTGCTGAATATCTTTTGAACCGTTAAAATCAGCTAAATTTTGTAAGTTAGTAAACTTTAGAAAATTAAATTTTGCACATTTTGATATGTAATATGTATTGGTTGTTATATTTAATAAGCGTGATATTGCTCTTTAAAGCTACATTTAACTGTGGGCTTTTAGGTGAATTTCTTTTGTTGGGAAAACCATATTACGGTGGTGCCAAAGGTTAGATATAAGCATTGACTATTGAAAGCTTAAGTCAATGATATATAAGCCATTAACGGTGTTAACTTACTACTATAGGGTCCTCAGATACCAAAAACACCATTCATTAAAATTTTCATATCTGTATATATATACTTATTATGATTCATATATAAATATGTAATTAAATTCCGCGAAGCCGGTAAACCTGTTAACGAAACGTCCGATTTTTATCAAACTTGACATGAAGGTGTGGGACTAGGGCTATTTATAATAGTTATGTCGATTGGGATTATCAGACTATGGAAAAGGGGTGATATACAGGATCAAATATGTCTAAAGCTTAAACCCCGATTTTTGGCCGATTTTAGACAAATTTGAATCTGTATATCACCCTTTTCCCATAGTCTGATAATCTCAACTATTATAAATAGACCTAGTCCCACACCTTCATGTCAAGTTTGATAAAAATCGGACGTTTCGTTTACAGGTTTACCGGCTTCGAGGAATTTACGTACATACTTATATATGTATCTTAATAAGTATATATATGCAGATGTGAAAATTTTAATGAATGGTGTTTTTGATATCTGGGGACCCTGTAGTAGTAAGTTAACACGGTTAAAGGCTTATATCTAACCTTTGGCACTACCGTAATATGGTTTTCCCAACAAAAGAAAGTCACCTAAAGGCCCACAATTGAATGTAGCTTTAAAGAGCAATATCACCCTTATTAAATATAACAACCAATATAAATTATATATCAAAATGTGCAAAATTTAATTTTCTAAAGTTCACTAACTTACAAAAAATTTAGCTGATTTTAATGGTTCAAAAGATATTCAGCAAAAACTTATAAAACTACAGCCGCCATTTTGAAAAATTTGGCCATAACAGGCGAGCGCAGCGTCGGAGAGTGGTAGACTGTTCACCATCGTGTTTCTCAGGTAGTTTTACATAAGAATTGGTCAAAATATATAAGTTTGCAATTACTTCCGGGTTCAACTATTTTTTGAGCTAATTTTACTAGACTAAATAGTATATTTCGTCACTAGCCTGGAAAGTGGTAGTTATCGGTGCAAGATCGAGTTTCAAGTACGAGGCGAAGCCGAGTACTTGAATTCGATCGAGCACCGAAATACCACTTTCGGACGTGTTACTTTTCAGTACAGTACTTTTCATCATACCACCTTTAATAAATTTACAGTTTGGATAAAAATTAATAAATTTTAACCTATATACCCCCTCTTACGTTGCTATTTGTTTATCTTTTATTTGAACTATTTACACCTGTTAGTAAAAATAAAAATAAATTAAGTTGTTTAGTGTCCCGAAAACCACTGTTTCGCGGTCTAGTCCCGGAAACTTTGTTTGCCAACATGTTTATCCAACCCACCGGGAATCAACAAGTTTCGATCACAGCTGACCGTTCCGAAAACAACGTTTATCGCAATGGTATAATGAAAAATCTTATTTCGTTGTAGTAATATAGTTTACCGAGCAATTGCTAGGCCTCCAGGTACTCTTGGTAAAAAAATGAAGTTTAAACCTGAAGTAAAAGACAATTTATTTTATGTAAGCAGCTTTCCCTTTTTTAATTATTTCCATTAAAAAAGCTACACTGCAACAAATTTTACGATATTATTTTTTGTGATTGGTGATGCTTTTTGGTTACAGATTTGGAAATTTAAAGATAATATGTTTTGAAAGTTTTCAGAGACGGTTATTTTGGAACAAAATATGGTACAACAATCAATTTAATTTGACTGTCATATTGGCTTTGTAGATTAATTTGTATTATAATACGATTTTTTATTTTTCAACATTCTATAAGATTTTTAGGTTTTGTAATAAAGATTGTGCAGTCACACAAAGACTAGAAAAAGTATTGCGCACGTCATGATATATTGCACGTTTATTCATTAACCTGCTAAATCATAGTAAAGTTTGTCATATGTGTTTTTGAGACACCCTGTGCAAACTTCTTTGATGAACGTGGCCTCCTCGTGTCCCGGTTGTGTTCAGCGATCCCGCGGCATGTATCATCGGTGTACCGCGCTCCAGGCGGTGACGGATGAGCTTCCTCCAGCGCCGCATCTCACAGATTATACGGTACCTTCGCAGGTTATACATACTTGAGCGGCTCGGGTGATGAATTGAGGACCGACACATCATCTGTGCGCGCCTCGGCCTCCAGTTAACACCATACTTCATGAATTTTAGGTTACCTTTCATCGTGCGAGGAAATCATGAAAATTATAAAAATTGCACACTCAGCTCAGTTTTGTAATACATCATCTCTCAACGTGTACATTAGATACATCATTATTAGTGGAGAGCACATTAAAATATTTAAAAGAATAACATGTGGTGTTTTCGATCATCTTGACATGGTCCCTAAAGTAAAACAAAGCAAGAACAAACAACTACAAAGCAATTAAACAAAACTCGCGTTACTCGAGAACAACGCCTATCCCAAGGAATGTAGAATATAATAAAGACACGTCTTTATTGCTCCCTTGGCATTACTAGTCAATGAAACAACACTGATGCTACTGTAATAGTTTGTTTTGTTGGAAAATTAGCTTGATCTTAATACCTTAATTGAATTTTTTACTATATGGAACATAGAGTATAAAAATTCTTTTAGATCGACTTTAAATTTCTCTTAGGCGAATTTTTGACCCCCAAAAGGCTTTTTTATTACTAATTTGATTTCAATGAAATTCTCAGGTTAGATTTTAAGTATTTTAAACTAGGTAATAAACTATAATCGAGCAATTATTTTCAAGTATTAAAAAAGCTTATTTTCCGGAATTTTTGACAGAACTTTAGTTGTTTAGGCTACATGGTTTGACTAATGTAGTTGCTATGATCAGTTTATTTTCCCCCCATCGCAGCTGAGTTGTCGCTGTATGCTGAAAACAACATAACATAATATTTTCTTGTTTATATTTGCTCTCCGTTATGTTACGTTTTTAAATAAAATTTAATTGATATTTTGACAGACCTGTTTGTTAAATTAAATAGATCAACATGTTTACTTGTTGAAGTTATAAATTATACCAAAAGATAGGCATGTTGATGTGGAATGAATAAATTGATGTCGTACGGAATTATGCGATTAACTATAATTTATGGGATACAACTAATATCTATTTGGGAGAAAGATTTAAATTGAACAACTAATTTGAATGTGTTGTGCCATTGTAGCCTATGTCTCAGGTAACAAAATATGCATTAAGTGTTAAGTAAGCGTAATTCTACAATACTTACATTACTTGATTTTTATTAATTTTGATTAATTAATCATGGATTTTTAATTGTATTGTTTTTTTTTTCGCTCTACAATCTATTTACCTTTAATATTGTAAGCATAATTATTATTAAGTTACTTGCTTGTTTTGAGGTCTTAGCTAAAATCATTCTTTGTATGTATTTATTTGTAGGCTAGGCCTAGGATGTACGCCGGTTGACATCGGACGGTTAGATGACGTTCCACTCTTCACATTCGAGGAGATGGAAACCTCCGTTCTCTCCCTAAAGAGCAACAAGGCTCCTGACCCGGACGGGATTCCCAGCGAGGCTTTAAAGAAAGTATTTTCAATTAATGCTGACTTGTTGTTGAGAATGTACAACGCCTGTTTGGAAGAAGGGGTGTTTCCGGCTCCCTATGGAAAACCGCAAGACTTGTACTGATCAGCAAGGGCAAAGGTGATCCCGAGCTGTCGTCGTCCCACAGGCCTTTCTACACGTTGGACACGGCTGGGAAGCTGTTCGAGAAGCTGATCCGTTCCCGCCTGACCTCTGCCGTGGAAGCTGCCGGGGACTCATGCCCCCGTCAGTATGGCTTTAGAAAGGGACGGTCAACGATTGACGCTATCACCGAAGTCCATGGAGAACTGTGAAGAGAGTCGAGAGCCACAACCATTTCTCTCGCTGAGTAGTGCTTCTTGTTACGCTTATGTCAAGAATGCCTTTAACTCGGCGAGGTGGGTCGATATGTTGGATGCGCTTCGCAACACCTTTCGCGTTCCTGCATATCTGTTGCGACTCATTGAGGATTATCTCCGCTCTCAAGGCCTTATTTACGACACAAGGGACGGAACGTGGACGATGGATTTACTTCTGGTGCCGCGCAAGATTCAATACTCATCCAGGATCTCTGGAATGTTGCCTATGACAGCCTCCTGAGGTCGGAGATGCCTGAGGAAACCACTTAAACCACTTTGGTTGGGTAGGCCAATGATGTCGCAGCTCTCATTGTCGCACGCAACGTTGAGCTGGCCCAACTAAAGTTGAACCGAGTCATGCGTGTGGTCAACACATGGATGTCCGATCACGGTCTCTCGCTTGCTCTCCGTAAGACGGAGATTGTGATCCTTACGAAGAAGAGGATAGACACCGTCATTCTGTTCCGAGTGGGAAGAGAGGTGGTCCAATCAATTCGTGCTGCTAAGTACTTCGGGATTATGGTGGACACCAAGTTAAGCTGGAGGGATCAGATATTCCGTACGGCGGACAAGGCCGCTAAGGTAGTCACATACCTTAGTAGGCTGATGGCCAATGTCGGGGTTCCACGATCCAGCAGAAGACGTCTGTTGATGTCCGCGGTTCAGTTCGTGCTTCTTTATGAAGCAGAGGTGTGGGCAGACGCTCTCGATAAAGAGTAGTACAGGTTGCGACTCGCTCGGGTTCAACGTTGAGCGGCCCTCGGGGTGTGTTCCGCCTACCGGACAGTGTCCGAGCCTGCCGTCCTGGTGGTCGCCGGAGTTATCCCTGTCAAGCTCTTGGCAGGAGAGAGGGAGACAATTTATCAGAGACAAGTCGAGATTGGCAAGGACACGGCAAAAACAGCAGAGCGCTCCCGAACCTTCCAGCAGTGGCAACAACAGCTGGGAGCACGACACCCGAGGACGATGGACTGCGCGACTTATCAAGCACGTCCAACCATGGGTGGAACGGCTACCAATTCTTTATTTATTGCTCGGGCGTTCCCGACGACGCGGAACACACATTCTTCTGCTGCCCCCGTTGGGAAGGGTCCCGCCTGAAGGCCACACAAATTTTTGGTGCATTTTCGGTGGACTCGGTCTGCCAAAAGATCTTGGAGGATGAGGGCAACTGGGATTGTTTATCACAGTTCGTGCGGGGCATCCTCCTGGAAAGGAAACATGATCTGGACCGCGAAGTGGCCCAGATCCCTTGATCGAGTGGCTGGATAAGGAGTAAGCCCCACGGGCATAAGCCAAATTTAGGCCTACCCCTACGTAATGTGATAAACAACTCCAGGTTAGAATCCTAAAGAGTAGAGGCGAGGTTTTTTAGTGGGTAAACCCGTTTTTAGGGGAGTCCCACACTACAGGCTTGCCACCTGTGTGCGTAATGCATTTTTCTTACCTCTCCCTCAAAAAAAAAAAAAAAAAAAAAAAAAAAAAGCGTCACCTAATAACTTAAAAAGTGAGTAAAAAATTCTTGTACGGGACGGACATCGGAGCGTATCCCTAGTACCTTTATTGAAATGGCGACCTAACTCAATAGGTAGTTTAAAGCCAAGTATGAATGAGAGATGAGTGTAGGATGATTGTGGCGCGATCTTGTAGTCTTGTTACTGACTAAGGCTGACATTCTCCTTAGACAGGACTGTTAATTCATAGCCCAACAGATAATCTTGAGACGATATCATAGGCCTACCCAAAAGTCCAGCAATATTGCCCAAACAATCCTAATAATATATAAAGAGATCTAATTATTATTTTATTAAAATTTATTCCAAGTCGATGAAATTGTTCTTAACATTGTTGTAGAGTAAAGTTATTACTCTACACGTAGAATTCATCTGTAAACACATGCTCCTAACCCCATAATACCCCCGTCGCAGCAGACCTGCGTACTTAGCGAATTTCCAATGGCAAAATTTACATAAGTGTACCAAATTTCATGATGATCAGACAATTGTTTCCCTACCGATCTTACTGGTTCACGAACTCATCCAAGAGAATATAACTTTATCGCAGAGGTGTCCCCTAAACTGTATAAACGGTAGCTCCCATGAAAACGACGGTAATAGCTTATTTCCAAAGGAAATTCGCTAATTTCTTGGTAACCAGTGGACTTAGAGCAATAATTAAACATACCAAATTGTTTGTTTTCTCAAGCTGAATCTAATGGTGTACACTAAAAGGTAATCAAATAAAAATATCTATGTGAAAAATGGAAAAAAAACACTTTGGAGGGGTAAAATCCCCCACTTTCCCTACTGAAGTTGGGCCGATCTTACTGGTTAACGAACTCATCCAAGAGAATATAACTTTACATGCCTGTACCAAATTTCATGATCATCAGACGATTTTAGCACTAGTTATCGTGTTCACAAGCACTCAAAATTGAAAATTCTATTTCCCATATAAGCCCATGTTAAAATTTTTAGTAAATCGTTATTTGTGCAGTTTCAAATGTGTTTCCGACAAATAATCACTACGTATCCAGAAAGTACACATAAAAAGCAACAATGTTCTATACAAAATTATGTAATCGCAGAGGTGTCCCCTAAACTGTATAAACGGCAGCTCCCATGAAAACGACGGTAATAGCTTATTCCTGAAGGAAATTCGCTAAAAATGTTATTAGTTAATATAAAAACCATAATTCGACTTGAAATTGACTTCTTAAAAATTATATTTGTTGAAATATAAAAAAATATGTACCATATTTTCAAACTATAGAACGCTACTCTATAAGAAACTCTCTAATAGTCAATGACTATATGTTTCAATAACAAAACATTTATTATCATTAATGCAGCGATTATGATGGTCTTTAAGCAACTAGTGAGAATAAATTATATCTCAAGACAAGCGAGGATTCAAAATATTTCACGAGTAGCTAAACAACGGAATACAATAGTCCAATACACTTGTTGATCTACAACCAACTTAATTTGGCAAATCACTGTAATAATCTTGTCAAAAATGTATGGATTATAAACGTGACTCCCACACAAATGTTGCTTGATCAACTCATTGTTCTTCCATACAAATGGCCACACTCTTTTTTTTGAGTTTAGAAGGCTCATAAGTACGCATTGCGTAGTTTCTATTACAGAAAACACTACTTCCGTCAAATGCTGAGCTCTCATTTGTCTATAACCTGTATATAATATGAAACCTGTATGTTAAAGACCTCGTTAATCAACATATTTAAATTTGGTTTAATAATGTAGCCTACCTCTTTATATTACTTTAATTATATTACCTTTATTAGGTCTAGTTATACGAGGTGGTCCGTGCGCAAATTGCGCATTTTATGATTCTGTATGAGTGTGAAACTCACCTACAGCAATGAATACAGAGTAATGGCCTACAGTACGTGAATGTTGATTATGAAGTGACAGAGATCTATTTTTGTTTACTATCCAGCTTTTAAAATTCATCTGAAGGTAATCAGCTGTTAAATTACAATTCACATTAAAGAACTTGCAATAAAACTTGGTCAACATTTTAAAGCGCCCTCTAGAAATAAATTAAAGGCGAGGGGGGCGAAGCCCGAAACAATATGAAATTTTTAACTATAGTAGGATTCACGAAAATAGTCCGATGAGAGTCTTTGGATACTTTGGATACTTTATTTGAAACACCGACGCACTCTGTGGTGCGTATTTTAAGGTGAGTATGACTGAAGGGGTGAGTGTGATGATTGTGATGGATCAGATGAGGTGTAGCTTTGTTACTGACAAATATCAGCTGTTTTATTTGTCAGGATCATTAATTAATAGCCCAATGACCAAAGGCAGCTGGGTCCAGTATCGAACCATCAAAAAGCACTAACTTTTCTCAGGATCGAACCGGCTACCTTCAGTTTCAAAGGCGAGCTCTTTAACCACTCAGCTACCCAGCCAGTCGATACATTGTTGCCAAATTTATTCTGAAACGCATTTTTATACTGTGTTACACATGGTAAACATAACCACAAATGACAACATTGCTGGGCGAGAGGGGGTGAGGGGGGACACAGCTGTTAAAATTTCCATCGGACTATTTTCGTGCATCTTACTATAGGAATACGCTCCGATGTCCGTCCCGTACGATAATTTTTACTCACTTTTTGAGTTATTAGGTGAGGCTTTTTTATGATTTTTTTTATTTATTTATTTATTTTTTAGGGAGAGGTGAGAAAAATGCATTACGCACACAGGTGGAGAGCCTGTAGTGTGGGGCTCCCCTAAAAACGGGTTTACCCACTAAAAAACCTCCTCTACTCTTTAGGATTCTAACCTGGAATTGTTTATCACATTACGTCAAGCTAGGCCTAAATTTGGCTTAATACGCCCGTGGGGCTCACTCCTTATCCAGCCACTCGATCAAGGGATCTGGGCCACTTCGCGGTCCAGATCGGGTTTCTTTTCCAGGAGGATGCCCCGGACGAACTGTGATAAACAATCCCAGTTGCCCTCATCCTCCAAGATCTTTTGGCAGACCGAGTCCACCGAAAATGCACCAAAAATTTGTGTGGCCTCCAGGCGGGGCCCTTCCCAACGGGGGCAGCGTAAGAATGTGTGTTCCGCATCGTCGGGAACGCCCGGGCAATAAATGCAGTCCGGTGAACCGGTCTTGCCCATCCGGTTCAGGTACGACCGAAAATAGCCATGAATTGTCAAGAATTGGCCGCCGTTCCACCCATGGTTGGACGTGCTTGATAAGTCGCGTAGTCCATCGTCCTCGGGTGTCGTGCTCCCAGCTGTGTTGCCACTGCTGGAAGGTTCGGGAGCGCTCTTCTGTTCTTGCCGTGACCTTGCCAATCTCGCCTTGTCTCTGATAAATTGCCTTCCTCTCTCCTGCCAAGAGCTTGACAGGGATAACTCCGGCGACCACCAGGACGGCAGGCTCGGACACTGTCCGGTAGGCGGAACACACCCCGAGCGCCGCTCGACGTTGAACCCGGGCGAGTCGCAACCTGTACTACTCTTTATCGAGAGCGTCTGCCAACACTTCTGCTCCATAAAGAAGCACGGACTGAACCGCGGACATCAACATACATCTTCTGCTGGATCGTGGAACCCCGACATTGGCCATCAGCCTACTAAGGTAAGTGACTACCTTAGCGGCCTTGTCCGCCGTACGGAATATCTGATTTGATTAGACCACCTCCCTTCCCACTCGGAACGGAACGACGGTGTCTATCCTCTTCTTCGTGAGGATCACAATCTCCGTCTTACGGAGAGCAAGCGAGAGCCCGTGATCGGACATCCATGTGTTGACCACACGCATGACTCGGTTCAACTTTAGTTGGGCCAACGTTGCGTGCGACAATGAGAGCTGCGACATCATCGGCGTACCCAACCAAAGTCGTTTCCTCAGGCATCTCCGACCTCAGGAGGCTGCCATAGGCAACGTTCCAGAGATCCTGGCCGAGTATTGAATCTTGCGCGGCACCAGAAGTGACTTCCATCGTCCACGTTCCGTCCCTTGTGTCGTAAATCAGGCTTCGAGAGCGGAGATAATCCTCTATGAGTCGCAACAGATATTCAGGAACGCGAAAGGTGTTGTGAAGCGCATCCAACATATCGACCCACCTCGCCGAGTTAAAGGCATTCTTGACATAAGCGTAACAAGAAGGACTACTCAGCGAGAGAAATGGTTGTGGCTCCCGGCTCTCTGCACAGCTTTCTGGACTTCGGTGATAGCGTCAATCGTTGACCGTCCCTTTCTGAAGCCGTACTGACAGGGGCATAAGTCCCCGGCAGCTTCCACGGCAGAGGTCAGGCGGGAACGGATTAGCTTCTCGAACAGCTTCCCGGCCGTGTCCAACATGCAAAAAAGGCCTGTGGGACGACGGCAGCTTGGGATCACCTTTGCCCTTGCTGATCAGTACAAATCTTGCGGTTTTCCATAGGGAGCCGGAAACACCCCTTCTACCAAACAGGCGTTGTACATTCTCAAGAACAAGTCAGCATTAATTGAAAATACTTTCTTTAAAGCCTCGCTGGGAATCCCGTCCGGGTCAGGAGCCTTGTTGCTCTTTAGGGAGAGAACGGAGGCTTCCATCTCCTCGAATGTGAAGAGTGGAACGTCATCTAACCGTCCGAAGTCAACCGGCGTACATCCTAGGCCTAGCCTACAAATAAATTGTTGATTGGTGTGCACAAATAAATACTCAAACAGAGATTTATAATTTATTTATTAAAGAATTATGTTCACATAATAAACTTTACACGTTGTTAGACAGAGGCCATTTTCAGAGAGAGATTTCAAGAGAGAAGGCAAGAGACAAAACAGTTTTGCCAAGCGCAACATAAAAACATAGAATAATTAACTTTAAGTGAAAACACATTATATAAACAACATCTCCCCCCTTGGGCTTTTTTAAAAAACACATTAAAAACATAGGCTTATCTTAAACTAAAGTTCTCACAAAGATTTAAACAAATGGATATCTTAACCTTCAGTAAAATATGTAGAATTCTCTTAAGACTATATAGGGCCTATTGTTTTTCATAAGTGAGTCTCCGAGAATTTCTTATTACCCTGCCTCTATTTGTAATATAACCATCCATGTTTTGAATAACATTTTGTTCATTTTGGGGAACCATATTGGATACAGGACTAGGTTGGTTTGCCATAGGTAAATGAGTCGGAGTAGCTGGGTTTATGTTAGGACTCGGCCTAGGCTTAGGAGAGATGGCTTGTGAAGGCTCAGTAGGCTCTACAGGAGTTGGAGACAAAATGAAATATTTTCTATTCCGCCTATACAATCTGCCATTTTCATCTTCAATGATGTATGATCGAGGCACATCATCTTTAGACACTATTTTACCAGCCGACCAATGAGAAACAACAGGGTTTTTCATAAACAACACAGGATCATTTACATTTAACTCACTAAGAGGCTTAGCATTTTTGTTATAGTACTTTTCAACAGCATTTTTTCTGTTACTTACATTATGGAGGTTAGGTTTATTTACTTTAGGTTCAAGCTCTTTATCGGTACAGGGTAACAAAGATCTTAGGTTTCTAGAAAATAAGAGCTGAGCAGGTGATGGTAAATTACCCTTAGGAGTATTCCTGTAGTTTAACAAAGCAATGTAAGGATCAGAATTTGAAAACTGACATTTCTTTAAAATACCTTTAGCTATTTTTACACCTGATTCGATTTGACCGTTTGATTGAGAATGCTTAGGCGATGTCATGACATGATCAAATTCATAGATTGATACAAAGGCTTTAAATTCTTTACAGTTAAACTGAGTACCAGGATCAGTTACAAGAATGTTTGGAATACCATGTCTGGCAAATATAGACTTAAGCTTATTGATTACAGCTCTTGAAGTTATTTCTGACAGAGATACCAGTTCTATATATTTAGAATAATAGTCCATTACAATCAGATAATTTACAGAGTTCAATTCGAACAAATCAGCCGATACCTTAACCCAGGGTAAGTTAGGAATATCATGAAACAAGATTGGTTCTTTCTGATTACTAGGCGAATGCATACTACAAGTCATACAATTGTTAACCATTTGTTTTATGTCTGCATTTATACTAGGCCAAAATAACACATTCTTAGCCCTAATTTCACATGTATTTACACCAACGTGACCATCATGCAGTTTTACCAGCATCTCTTTTTGTAAACTACGAGGTACTACTACACGATCATTTTTAAACAATAAACCATCAATTACATGTAAATGTTCTCTCAAATTCCAGAAGGGTTTTACACTATCATCTAAGTTATTTTTGTTCTTAGGCCAACCACTAATGACCAGTTCTCTTACCTTTACTAGAATACAATCTTTGTCTGTCTCAGACTTAAACAAAGCTAATTTCTCCTTGGATATAGATAACGAGTTTTTAAAAACATTTACCTGGCATATTATTTCTTCATGAGTCTGATCAATTTCCTCTAAAGAGGTGATTGGAAGTGATGACCTTGACAAAGTGTCGGCAATAAACAGAAGTTTACCTGGTTTATAAATTACATTTAAGTCATATCTTTGTACTTTAAGTAGCATATTCTGCAATCTTAAGGGTGCATTTGTCAGAGGCTTTTTGAACAAACTTACAAGGGGTTTGTGATCGGTTTCAACGGTCACATTCTTACCAAAGATATACTGGTGGAACCTAGTACATCCAAAATGAATGGCACACATTTCTCGCTCAATCTGACTATAATTCATTTGACTAGAGGTTAGTGCACGGGAAGCATAGGCTACCGGTTTTAGCGAATTTCCCATAGGGAATAAGCTATTACCGTAGGTCTCATGGAAAGACCTAAGCCCGGGACCATGTTACTTTTTCGTTTTGAGGTGCCCAGAGACCAAAATTAATAGTCATTAAAAATTTTATATATATATATATATATGTATATATATATATATATATATATATATATATATATATGTATGTGTCCCTAGACACGATAACTCTCGTAAAAATGGTCCGATCGACACCAAATTTGGTAGAGATGTGTAATCCTACGTTTATTTGGATGAGTTCGAAAACCAGACATATCGACCTACCGGAAGGGGTAGTTTTGGGGGGTTTTGTACCCCAAAAATGGGTTTTTTGCATTTTTCATATGTAAATTTAAAAATTTTTTAATTTTTATTTTGACCATTGGATTTAGCTCAAAAAAACACACAATTCAGTATTTTGAAGCTTTGCTCTATCTCCATTGGTTACCGAGATATTACAAAGTCTAAAGACAGTACATTGACTTTTGGGGCTCCAATGTTAATCTTATGGAGAATAAGGATGTGTTAATATTTCACTTATTAACCAATATTTTTGGATGAAACTTAGTATTTAGCTTCATTTGGTTGAGATTCATACATTTAAGGTAAAAATCTTGGTTTTTGTACTTATCATGGCAGCGAACCTGCATACTCTGTTCCCATGTTAATCATATGGAGAATAGGCAAACTCTTTTATTTATGGACAGATATTGATGAAACTTACTATATGGCTTTATATGGTCGAAATAATTTTTTTCTAAGCTAAAAACCTACTTTTAGTGTCCCCCATGGCAGCATACCTGCATACTCTTTCCCTATATCTTAAGGAGAATAGACATTTATTTCCCTATTTATTTTGCACTAATGAAATTTTGTTTACA
Organism: Neoaliturus tenellus; assembly: GCA_030545055.2. Lineage (NCBI taxonomy): Eukaryota > Metazoa > Arthropoda > Insecta > Hemiptera > Cicadellidae > Neoaliturus > Neoaliturus tenellus. The sequence goes on from CM061531.1 coordinate 157,111,797, forward strand.
AGTTTAGCTGGTCAAAATTAATATTACTAATTTGGAAATTCGCTGAGTACGCAGGTCTGCTGCGACGGGGGGTATTTGGTCACACAGTAACACAGCACCAAGACCTGTTGAACTACTGTCAACTGACAAAGTAATATTTTTCTTATGATCAAAATAGGAAAGAACAGGTGGACTTACCAAAAGCTCCTTTAGTTTTAAAAACGCATTTTCTTGTGGGAAATCCCATTTAAACAAAACATCTTTGCGCAGAAGTCCTCTTAGAGGCGCTGTTACATCAGAATAGTTCGGGATGAACTTTGAGAGGTAATTTGTTACGCCGAGAAACCTCTCCAACTCCTTGCGATCAACAGGAGCCTTCATTTCCTGAATTGCAAGGATCTTTGAGGGATCTGGGGACATGCCAAATTCTGAATACACTCATGACCAACAAACAAAACTTTATTTGTACGAAATTTACACTTGGCCATGTTGAATTTAATACCATTAATTTTTGCAATTTCCAGAACTCTTTTCAAACGTGCATCATGCGTCTTTTGGTCTGGTCCACTTACACACAAGTCATCAAAGTATGTGACTACACCTTCAATGTTACCAAATAACTGACTCATTTTCGACTGAAAAATATCAGGGGCACAATTTAACCCGTAAGGCATACGCAGATACCTGAACCTATCATAGGGCGTATTGAATGTACATAGCTTACTACTTTTTTCATTTAATTTAAACATCCAAAAGGCTGAGCTAGCATCAAGAACAGAGTACAATTTAGAGCCTGCCAGCTTATTCGCAATTTCTTCAGAAGTAGGGATTTGACATTGGGACCTCTTTAAAAACTTATTTAAATTCCTAGGATCTAATACAACACGTAACCCGGACCCTTTTTTATTGATAAGGACCATACTATTTACCCATTCAGTCGGTTCATTTACTGGAGTGATAATACCTTGATTTACCATTCTATTAAGTTCATTTTTCAAAGGTTCCATGAGTGCAAATGGAACACGTCTTGGCGGTTCCAACTTAGGCTCAAAATTATCTACAAGTTCTAGGTTAACCTCACCCGGGATTGTACCCAAATTACCATCAAACATTTCTTGGTAATTTTTTGAAACCATTATTTCACATGGGTTATTTACTGACAAAGAATTTACCGTACGGTGTATAAGACCTAAGGTTTCACATGTTTCAAGACCTTTTTTGTTAGAACCTACAGGCTTAGAACTACTTTTACAATAGGAAGAAAAATGATTTTTTCGTTTACATGAGAAACATACAATACCAAATGCAGGACACTGGTTAATTGGATGACTTTTTCCACAGTTTGAACAGTCATTAATGAACTTTTTAGGACCATTTTTTTGCTTGAACTTTCTTGAAATTGTTCGATTGTTGAATTTTCCGAACCCCGACTTGATCAATTTCATGACTGTTACCATCCAATTCCTTGACCTGGATAGCAGAAAGTTCCGCAGCTTTACAGATAGAGACAGCCTTTTCAAGCGTTAGTTCTGGTTCACGCAGCAACCGTTCTTTAACATGTTGGTTACTAGTATTTAACCCACAAATAAGTACCTAGGTCACGGACCATGTCCTCACGGATAGTCCTAAATTCACAAGACAAACTTTTGTTAACCAAGTCAGTATAGAACGAGTCAAAACTTTCATCAGAATTTTGTTTTCGAGTCAAAAACTTATGTCTTTCCACAGTCAAGTTCTTTTTAGGTGTGAAATGACTTTCAAACTTAGCAATTACTACATCATATTTCTTAGCATCTTCATTGCTTAAATTGAATGAATTGAATATTTCTAAGCACTTATCCCCAAGGTTATGGAGCAGAATGGCAATTTTCCTCTCGTCCCCCTCACTGTCCAGACCAGAGGCAGTCAGGAATATCTTTAAACCTTTGGAGCCAAAAAGTCCAGTTTTTTGACAAATTACCCTCCAAATTTATTGGACCTGTTTTGGAGTCTATACTAGAACTGGACCTAGAAGGTCTTTCATTTTCAGTGTCTGAAGGCATTTTTTGCTTCAACACAGCTAACTTAGGCTACACCAAGTTACTTACGCAATCTAATTGGCATGTCTAACATTAATTCACTTGTCACACCACTTGAATTTAACAAATGACCTGACACCATGTTGATTGGTGTGCACAAATAAATACTCAAACAGAGATTTATAATTTATTTATTAAAGAATTATGTTCACATAATAAACTTTACACGTTGTTAGACAGAGGCCATTTTCAGAGAGAGATTTCAAGAGAGAAGGCAAGAGACAAAACAGTTTTGCCAAGCGCAACATAAAAACATAGAATAATTAACTTTAAGTGAAAACATATTATATAAACAACATAAATACATACAAACAATGATTTTAGCTAAAACCTCAAAACAAGCAAGTAACTTAATAATAATTATGCTTATAATATTAAAGGTAAATAGATTGTAGAGCGAAAAAACAATACAATTTAAAATTCATGATTGCAAATTAATAAAAATCAAGTAATGTAAGTATTGTAGGATTACGCTTACTTAACACTTATAGTATTTCAGTGTTTTGACTCAAGGTCGTCACACTTTAACTCTGGGACGGGATCGACTTGTAGTATTTCTGTGTTTTGACTCAAGGTCACCACACTTTAACTCTGGGACGGGATCGACTTGTAGTATTTCTGTATTTTCACTCAAGGTCATCACACTTTAACTCTGGGATGATTTCGACTTATAGTATTTCAGTGTTTTGACTCAAGGTCACCACACTTTAACTCTGGGACGGTATCAACTTGTAGTGTTTCTATGTTTTTACTCAAGGTCATCACACTTTAACATGTAACTTTAAGGTAGCACCGAAACGGTGCTACCCGGCTTGACATTTTCAAGTTTCCCAAGGTCATCGCAATTTCCCCCACCACTTCCCATATACCTAGAGTGCGCGGGGCCGGACAGTCAGTCGCTCGGTGTCTGTCGTAGGGTGCGCATCGCGGTTGCAGTAATGGTTGAATGGGGGCTTCTGGGCCAGTTCAGGGTCACCCGAGCGGTGTCACATGACGGTTTAGGCAGAGTCACGTTGCAAACTTCAAGTTTCCTCGGCACTTTTGCTGTTTCTCATCGCAAATTCGCTCCAAGTCGTCAAGGTCATGGTAACTGTGACTGAAACTCGGAGCGTAGTGCGAGAAACAGCAAAAGTGCCAAAAACTTTTAGGTTTCAGCGTGACCTTGACCTTTGTGACATCGATGACGTCATCTTGGTGACGTAAGGGGTAATGACGTCATCAGCACGTCATTTCTGTGACGTCATGGGTGTGACGTCATGGATGTGACGTCATTGGTGATGACGTCATCGATGATGCAATCGATGACGTCATCGATGAGGTCATTGACCTCGATGACGTCATCGATGACGTCATCGCTCGGGTGACCTTGAACTGGCCCAGAAGCCCCCATTCCCCACTACTTGTAGAATTACGCTTACTTAACACTTAATGCATATTTTGTTACCTTAGACATAGGCTACAATGGCACAACACATTATAATTAGTTGTTCAATTTAAATCTTTCTCCCAAATAAAATAGTTGTAGCCCATAAGTTAGTTAATCGCATAATTCCGTACGACAGCAATTCATTAAACATCAACATGCCTATCTTTTGGCATAATTTATAACTTCAACAAGTATACATCAGTGTTGATCTATTTAATTTAACAAATAGGTCTGTCAAAATATCAATTAAATTTTATTTAAAAACGTAACATAACGGCGAGCAGATATAAACAAATCTGAAAAGGTTATCTTGTTTTCAGCATACAGCGACACGACAACTCAGCTGCGATGGGGGAAAATAAACTGATCATAGCAACTACATTAGTCAAATCATGTAGCCTAAACCCGGAAAATAAGCTTTTTTAATACTTGAAAATAATTGCTCGATTATAGTTTATTACCTAGTTTAAAATAATTAAAATCTAACCTGAGAATTTCATTGAAATCAAATTAGTAATATAAAAGCCTTTTGGGGGTCGAAAATTCGCCTAAGTGAAATTTAAACTCGATCGTAAAGAATTTTATACTTTATGTACATAGAGTAAAAATTCAATTACGATTCGTCAATGCGGTATATCCTAAGCTTTAAAATGACACCTCAATCTTAAAAATCGGTTCTGTAGGTCGAGAGAAAAAGGGAAGTAACAGACGAAACCCTTATAGAAATAAGAATATAGATTATAATTTTTGGTATTATCATTAATTGAATTTTTTACAATATGGAACATAGAGTATAAAATTCTTTACGATCGACTTTAAATTTCTCTTAGGCGAATTTTTGACCCCCAAAAGGCTTTTTTATTACTTATTTGATTTCAATGAAATTCTCAGGTTGGATTTTAAGTATTTTAAACTAGGTAATAAACTATAATCGAGCAATTATTTTCAAGTATTAAAAAAGCTTATTTTTCGGAAGTTTTGACAGAACTTTAGTTGTTTAGGCTACATGATTTGACTAATGTAGTTGCTATAAAGCTATGATCAGTTTATTTTCCCCCATCGCAGCTGAGTTGTCACTGTATGCTGACAATAACATATAACCTTATCAGATTTGTTTATATCTGCTCGCCGTTATATGTTACGTTAAAAAAAATTTTATTGATATTTTGACAGACCTATTTGTTAAATTAAATAGATCAACACTGATTTATACTTGTTGAAGTTATAAATTATACCAAAAGATAGGCATGTTGATGTGGAATGAATTGCTGTCGTACGGAATTATGCGATTAACTAATTTTTGGGATACAACTAATATTTATTTGGGAGAATGATTTAAATTGAACAACTAATTAGAATGTGTTGTGACATTGTAGCCTATGTCTCAGGTAACAAAATATGCATTAAGTGTTAAGTAAGCGTAATTCTACAATACTTACATAACTTGATTTTTATTAATTTGCAATCATGGATTTTAAATTGTATTGTTTTTTTCGCTCTACAATCTATTTACCTTTAATATTATAAGCATAAGTATTATTAAGTTACTTGCTTATTTTGAGGTCTTAGCTAAAATCATTGGTTGTATGGAATTATTTGTAGGCTAGGCCTAGGATGTACGCCGGTTGACATCGGACGGTTAGATGACGTTCCACTCTTCACATTCGAGGAGATGAAAACCTCCGTTCTCTCCCTAAAGAGCAGCAAGGCCCCTGACCCGGACAGATTGCCAGCGAGGCATTAAAGAAAGTATTTTCAATTAATGCTGACTTGTTGTTGAGAATGTACAACGCCTGTTTGGTAGAAGGGGTGTTTCCGGCTCCCCGGAAAACCGCCAGACTTGTACTCATCAGCAAGGGCAAAGGTGATCCCGAGCTGCCGTCGTCCCACAGGCCTTTTTGCATGTTGGACACGGCTGGGAAGCTGTCCGAGAAGCTGATCCGTTCCCGCCTGACGTCTGCCGTGGAAGCTGCCGGGTACTTATGCCCCCGTCAGTACGGCTTCAGAAAGGGACGGTCAACGATTGACGCTATCACCGAAGTCCAGAGAGCTGTGAAGAGAGCCGAGAGCCACAACCATTTCTCTCGCTGAGTAGTGCTTCTTGTTACGCTTATGTCAAGAATGCCTTTAACTCGGCGAGGTGAGTCGATATGCTGGATGCGCTTCGCAACACCTTTCGCGTTCCTGCATATCTGTTGCGACTCATCTTGTTGCGGATTATCTCCGCTCTCGAAGCCTGATTTACGAAACAAGGGACGGAACGTGGACGATGGAATTCACTTCTGGTGCCGCGCAAGATTCAATACTCGGCCAGGATCTCTGGAACGTTGCCTATGACAGCCTCCTGAGGTCGGAGATGCCTGAGGAAACCACTTTGGTTGGATACGCCGATGATGTCGCAGCTCTCATTGTCGCACGCAACGTTGAGATGGCCCAACTAAAGTTGAACCGAGTCATGCGTGGGGTCAACACATGGATGTCCGATCACGGTCTCTCGCTTACTCTCCGTAAGACGGAGATTGTGATCCTTACGAAGAAGAGGATGGACACCGTCGTTCCGTTCCGAGTGGGAAGGGAGGTGGTCCAATCAACTCGTGCTGCTAAGTACTTCGGGATTATGGTGGACACTAAGTTAAGCTGGAGGGATCAGATATTCCGTACGGCGGACAAGGCCGCTAAGGTAGTCACTTACCTTAGTAGGCTGATGGCCAATGTCGGGGTTCCACGATCCAGCAGAAGACGTCTGTTGATGTCCGCGGTTCAGTCCGTGCTTTTTTATGGAGCAGAGGTGTAGGCAGACGCTCTCGATAAAGAGTAGTACAGGTTGCGACTCACCCTGGTTCAACGTCGAGCGGCGCTCGGGGTGTGTTCCGCCTACCGGACAGTGTCCGATCCTGCCGTCCTGGTGGTCGCCGGAGTTATCCCTGTCAAGCTCATGGCAGGAGAGAGGAAGGCAATTTATCAGAGACAAGGCGAGATTAAAAGGACACGGCAAGAACAGAAGAGCGCTCCATCAGAATCTTCCAGCAGTGGCAACACAGCTGGGAGCACGATACCCGAGGACGATGGACTGCGCGACTTATCAAGTACGTCCAACCATGGGTGGAACGGCGGCCAATTCTTGACAATCAATGGCTATCTCGGTCGTACCTGAACTGGATGGGCAAGACCGGTTCACCGGACTGCATTTATTGCTCGGGCGTTCCCGACGATGCGGAACAAACATTCTTCCGCTGCCCCCGTTGGGAAGGGCCCCGCCTGAAGGCCACACAAATTTTTTGGTGCATTTTCGGTGGACTCGGTCTGCCAAAAGATCATGGAGGATGAGGGCAACTGGGATTGTTTTTCGTCCGGGGCATCCTCCTGGAAAAGAAACATGATCTGGACAGCGAAGTGGCCCAGATCCCTTGATCGAGTGGCTGGATAAGGAGTGAGCCCCACGGGCATAAGCCAAATTTAGGCCTAGTTAGGCCAGGTTAGAATCCTAAAGAGTAGAGGCGAGGTTTTTTAGTGGGTAAACCCGTTTTTAGAGGAGCCCCACACTACAGGCTTGCCACCTGTGTGCGTAATGCATTTTTCTCACCTCTCCCTCAAAAAAAGCGTCACCTAATAACTCAAAAAGTGAGTAAAAAATTCTTGTACGGGACGGACATCGGAGCGTATTCCTAGTATTATTACTAATGCTACGGCAGTAGATTAAATAATTAATACTTCCTTAAGGTTTTATGAAAATTTAAAAATAAATATTACGATATGAATTATATCGACTGAAGGGTCGGGGGTGGGGGGGATGTAATTTGAAAATCTTACTAATTAAGCACACCAGTAGGCCTACCATAAGTTTTCTTTGCCAAAAAATTGAGTGTCCCCAATACGGAAACTCTTAACCAAGTTTGCTAAACAATTTATGGTCCTGTCTGTTACACCGACACTTGTATTGGTTCGGCTACTATATTAACTTGTTTTTAAACGCCGCGCAAGGGTGTGTCCGGTGGCTACAGTGGCAGATGTTCCATTGTTGCTTTTCAATCGACGCGCATTGTCACTGACAACAGTCATTGTTCTCCCCTTCCACCGACCGGCCCGGCCGTGCCACAACAACCGACACTAGCTGAGGTTGCCCTCCCGCGTCCACTACATCGATTCCATCCCGTCGCCCCTTTCCTGGACTCAGTTTTCTTAAACCACCATCTTTTATACTAGTATTGTCTAAATTGGTATTTCAATCGTTTTAGTGTTTCAGTCGTTTGGAGTCTTCCTCAATTTTATTCAAGCACGTTCCGAGTATTCATTTCCCATTTTTTTTTTCTGTAAAAATAAGGCAATATCTTGGAGTGCCTTATGATATTATTAACAATATCATTTGTTGATCAGAATTTGCAGGTTTTGATAACCTGCTTGAAAGTTTGAAAGGTTTAGTATTGACTAAAACGACTTGCACGCTTTATGTTTTCCTTAGGTATAATCAATTATAAATTAATTAAATAGAATGACACTCTTGTTTAGCACTGTATTATTGGACTCATCTTATTTCTTATAAGTTGGTTACATTGGCACTTTTCATTTTACGCAGATTTTTCTTTATTAGGACGCTCTTAAATACGACATACTTAACAACCAGTTTTCAAATCCCAACACTTGTAATCTGCACCACGCCATTCTATAGCAGTCATTTATTATTTATCGGTTGATCAAGCGCGCTGTGTCGATGAATCGCACGACAAGTGGCGGGCGTGTGTCGAGCAGTCGGCCGTACAATAACGTAGTTACAGTAATGGATCACTGCGACTGCGGCGGTGGTGGCAGCACTGGCGACTCTGGCGGCGCAACGTTGGTACTCCTGGCGGCCACATGGCGGTCACGTGACCTCGAGTGCGCCACATGTCGTGGCCTGTCCGGCCGTGTCGTTTGTTGTGTTAGCGCTGCTGCATCAACCCACTGATGTGCTAATGGGTTTTGATACACAAATTATAATCTCAGTAGGAGCTGTAGAATCCGTTAAATAATAAACTTAAATAAAAGTTTTACTGTAATACTTAAAACTTTATCAGTGTTTTTCTTCATTCTTCTGTAGTGCCTCGCCCACTTACTTTGGTCTAGATCGTTCCACGCACAATCGACTATCGATATGTGAACGAGGCAAAGTAAGGGGAAATCAACTGACAACATAAAATGAACTTTTATCATGTCTCAGGCATTACTGCATGTTGCAACTATATGATTAAATATTTTTTATTCAATTTATTTAATCTATTTCAAAATTTAACATTAACCAATGAGCAGATGCTTTGCTTTATGCCACAACATGGCCTCGGTCCAATTGTGTATTCTATTTGAAAGACGATGACGATACCAAGCATATTTTAAGGCGAACATGAAAGAAGGGCGAGTGCAGGATGTGTGTGATGAGTTATGCAGCTTTGTTACTGTCTAAGACCAGCTGATTCTTGAAAAGGGGCATTAATAAGTTTGTAGCCCAAAACCAACGGTTTGTCCAGTTTTAAAGCTTCATAGTTTTCTCTGGACTGCATCAGCCAAGCCCTCCGCTTAGAAGGGGATCTCTCTAACCACTCAGCTACCCATGCTTGTTAGGCGCTTATCTCTGTAGTCTCATCACTACTTAGGCCCTACGCCTACCCACCCGCTTTGCTGCCCACCCGAGATGCACACATTTGCATGTGTGCACTTGGTCTTAGTGTTGAAGCTGAAACACCCCCATACCAACTTTGAAGTGATTTTATTATTTTATTTTAGACCAGCTATGACAGTCAGACCATATCATGATAGTGTTTGGCCACACCTAGGTTGGCATAGGTCAGAGTGCCATATATTTCTGCCTGGAAAATTGTGCTGTGTCATTCTAGTCAGGCAAACAGCTCTGTTTTGGTAGATTGACTGTATACTCCTAAGCCAGATTTCCATCAATTAATTAGAAGGCTAACTGTGAACCAGATTGGACTCTCCTCATCGGAATATGACCCTTTCTAAACCTTCCACTCGAAACTGGAATAGAATTCGTCTTTGGGAGGTTTACTGAAGACAACTTAATTGACTATGACACCTGATCTCGTATCGAGTACAGAGTCTTTAGCAACGGGTTTGATTATGATTATCAGTTAATACATTTTTAAGACTCCAACTCACGCTCACGCCAACGACCAGTTTCAGACAAGCCTTCTCACCAAAGGTACTAAACATTCAACCGGTAAGCCGATTTACGAGCTTCAGCTTTGATGCAAACGTCCAGGGACAGGAGCCCAAGAGCAACTACAAGGATTGCTGACAGGCACCAGCTTTTAGAGGCTTACCAGTACGGTTATGGCCATGGTATGTTTCTCTTTGGTCCACCAGAGATGCGAACAGTGAGTTGAGGCCTTGCCACTGCCTCATAGAGCCAAAGTGCTATGTCGGGGTTGACCCAACTTGTGGTACTTACAAACCTCCTGGACGTCAGAGGCTACATTGAGTGTCAGAGGCTTTTGGCTAGGTAGGTAGTACACTGTGAAAATTGATCATTCGACGTCAACTTGGAGTCAAGCATCAGTCCTAAATACTTGATCATACGTGACACTTCCAGGTGATGTGTCACAAGTTTTAACCTAGAAAGGGAACTTAAGTCCTTTATCCTCGTAAAAGAGAACCACAATTAATTGTATTGGAGGGACTTTGGCACCCTTCAATAATACAATTAATTGTATTAATAAATTGTATTCCTCTCTATGGCACCTCTCTGCTGTAACATATTAAATATGCATGATGTCATTAACAATACTGATAAAGTTTTTGAGGACTGTTATCGGCATAGCCCCAGTCGAAGATGTCCTTCTTACTAGAGAGTTCACAGAGAAGACTGTCTACCAAAATGTTCCACAGAAGCGGTGGAAGTACACCCTCCTCCGGTTAGTGTTTGGTATTGAGACTATTTTGGATGTAGCATTCTACTTATTGGAGAATTCACTAAAGAATATAAAAAATCAATTCCAACTGTTGATAGATATATACTATTGCAATGAATTACCACTCCACTTGCGGGTCCAAACATAGTTTTTAAGACGTCAGTAGCGTGTGGGTGCATAAACATCAACAAGCGTTCTAGTTAGACAAATGCAAAACAATGTAGTGAGGAAATTTTCAAGCCCACATAACTTAGGTACCTTCTTAATCCCCTTTTTGGCCTTTTGTCTTAAGGACCCTCTGTGATTAGGCCTGTAGATAAAAGTTCATAATCTGCCACAATTGTGTTGTAATCTGACACAATACATAATTATTTTGTGAGGTAAATAATTCCTAGCTAGTTTACTTTGCGGTAGTTTATTTGGGCGGTATCCTACGAGTTGTGACACAAAATTCATAACTAATAGGTTAAAAGTAATCATGGGTTAGTATGCACATCGTAAAACATCCCTAATTTAGATGGATTATCTAGTCTAAGGGCAGGTTAATTAATCAAACTTTGAGTTAAGCCCATTTTGCACGATATTTAGAAATAGAATAACTTCCGACATTTTATTTACTTCTTGAGGTCTGGTTGGTGCGTGTTGCTTGGATTTCATTTTAACATGGTTAACGAACAATTTCCTCCAACTTCCTCTGAAGGATGTCCAGAAATGAGGCCTTGGAGGAAACCACAGTAGATTGGCTTACGTAGAACTGTAGGCCTACATAATTTTATAATTCAGATAAATAAACACAAATTCGACCTCAAAAGGTAAAATGTTCAATGTTATTCCATTATGTAATTGGTAATTTGATATCATTGCAACATTTGTTTATATGTTTAAGATTTTATTGTGACTCCTAAGGGCAGTTACACGTTGGGGTAAGAAAAACATGTAGTACCGAACTAAAAACCCAATATGGATAAGAGAAGCTTCATCTATAGCAATTAATTCATTCCGGGTTTAATAAGTACATTGATCTTAAGTGTCTTATTTAAATTCATTTTAAATTCACTTAAAAATTAATTTGCTTAACAGTTCATAAAATTGGAATAAAACAAAGGTTAATAAAGCAGAATAAGATTATTTCATACGCTAAGGGGTTTTTTGTGTTGAGAACTCCTTCTCCAATTTTCAACCGATTTTCAAGTTTTTGGTGTCGTTGGATAGTGCTTGGTCTGTAGTTGTTCTCGCCTAAAACTGATGAGAATCAGACTGAAAATAAAGGCGCTATCCAACAATTGAAATCTCAAAATTTCCCATTAAAATAACATTGGGATTGAATATAGCATTTTAAAAATCTGTTAATTCTTATTATTCTGTTAATTTTTATTAGCTGTAAATACGTATAGTTATTGGTGATTACAGACATTATTGGATTTTTCGTATGTAATTGATTGTGAGTTAAAGTAACATTTGTACTACCTTAAAATAAATTGCTCGATTTCGAGCAACACGTATGCTAGTTTTAATATATTATAGTTAATATGGTGCATTATTTAAGCTAATTAATTATTAAATCTGCTTTATGCATATAGAGCACAACTATGGGCCCTACATTACTTTGAGTACATCAAATTCCGTTCTAGACAAGTAATGTTACCCAGCGCCCCCCTCGAAATATATATGAAGCTAAAAATTATAATATATCGATCTCATTGATCGGTGTAAATTTCAATCGCATTGTAACCCTTTCCCCTTCGCTACCCCAGGCTAGTAGTAACTGAGCTACATTACTGCGCACCACGCCGGTGACGTGAGAACATCGCCGCGGTCGTCTCCCATGTACACGGTAGCCCTGAGTCCCGGGAGGCCGAGGCCGAGGGCGCGGCGGTAATGTCGCCCCGGGGACGCGCGACGCTGACACTGACGTGGGAACCCGGCGTCGCGGCGGCCACCGCACCCTGGCCGACCCCGACGTCACGGGCCATCGGCGGCGGCGTGCACTGGGAGAAATGCTGGGAACAAGTGCAGTGAGTAATAGCAGAGAGCTACTATTACTCGCTGTTTATAAGTTGAAGGGGAGTTCGAGAAAAATTCCCTGGAGCTCAAGAATCCTTGTACTTTAAAAATATAAATGATAAAATAATCTGCGGCTTAAAACTGTTGCAAGCATGTTTAAAGCCCAGGCAACTTAAAACTGATTTATACCGGCTGCAAATTTGACATTGGGCACAAGCAAACGAAGTTCGGCTTAGTAAGTGTTTTGGTTGTCCACTATGACAATTTCTCGTCCCATCATGATCCACTTATTTTCTGGATCGATTTAGCCTATATTCTAGACGCCTGAGGAATATCATAGAAAAACTAACCAGGTAAGTTTTTCTATGGGAATATTATCAACGTCGGGCGTGGAAACCTGTAACTGAGGGCGTAAATGGACATAAATGGTTCGTTGGCCGGTCAGAGGATAATGTGGGCCGCCTGTTTGAGCCTGGATATCTCACAATAATTGCACACAATTTCCTTTCGTTCAATATCGCAAACCTCGGGAACTTTTGGAAAATGACCATTGGGCAAACGTGCTAAGTGGATTGGCCAGAGTATCCTTATCAACCAGCAACAACCGCCACCTATTGAATTATTTCGACTATGCAAGACAATCAACTTAAATATAACCACGTTAACAAAATATAAACTCCGGGTGTCCCAAAACAAAACAAAATACCGGGTGTCCCAGACCACCCGCACACCCCTTTTAAAATTTTAATACATAACTCTTCACAAAAACCAATTGTGTCGTTATAGGTAAACCGGTTACACTCTATCGATTGACACTAATTTTAATGAACTGGGTGTATCAGAAGTAACCTTTTCAGACAGGCAGTCGCTAATTTTAAATACAAACTCCCACTTTTTAAGGCATTTTTTTATTTTACGCACATGTTGTGTGTGCCCATTTTTTAAACATGTTTTTACATTTTTTTATTTTAATTTTAAGTAAACTTTAAGATTTACATTGTACCCCTAATCCTAATGGTTTATAAGATAATGGTGTTTGAAATTTAGGGTTTTCCATAAAAATAACATTGGAAATATTTCACATCAATTATCTCTGAACATTTTACGTTAATCAGAATTGTCCAAGAAAGAAAATGTCTTAGAAACTCATTATAAAGAATATTCTATCGTACAATATTGACTATCACGTAATTAGTTTAGTTTTACTTTTCAATACAGTTTTAATAATATCCGCCATAATGTAAATTTTATGAAAAAATTAAATAATTTTTGTCAAAACTAATAATTTATAAAGCAAAAATATGTACAATTATGCAATGTCTTGCAATTCTAAGATATTTTTGTGCTGGGGCATGTTTGTTTTACTAAAAATTTTCAGAGATCATGGATTTGAAAATTTATTCCATGTTATTCTCATGGGAAAAATCAAAATTTCAACCACTACTATTTCCTAAACAGTTTGGATCATTGATACAAATTAAATTGTAAAGTTGTCTTAAAATTACATATAGAATCCAAGTATGTCATAAAAACATGCGTTTGCATTTAAAATTAGTGGTGACTTCAGTTCTGGAAAGATGACTTCTGGTACACCCTGTACATTGTGATTACTTTCTTTCGATGGAGCGTAACCGGTTTACATATAATGGCACAATGAGTTTTTGTTAAAGATTAATCCTGTAAATTTTAAAAGGAGTGTAGGGGTGGTCTAGGACACCCGGTATATACATATCAATAGCGCTTACTCAGTGGTAAGATATAAACTATAAACACTGGTTTATATGAACAAGTGACCCAAATCTTTCCTTGAGTTTAAAATTGTACAACTTTAATAATCAGTGATTTGGATTGATGACTAACTATTAAGAAATACCTTCACTCCAAATATTTCACAAGGTTGTAAAAATTGCTGATTTCTGTTAAAATTCTACGAGTTCTAATTGAAACAAATATATCTGTTTTAATATTTGGATAAATAAAGATGTATCGGAAGGGAATCAACAGACTTGCCACATACAGCATACTTGCACGAGAATAATAATGATTCAACTTAGAGTTAAGTTTCACAGGACCTTTTCGCTATGGACCTTGCAGGGAAATTCAGAAAAAAATTGCAATGATTTGGGGTAAATACATTTCAAAGTCCGCGGCAATGGCATTTATAGTGCCATTGAGTAATAAAAAATTACACTTTTCATATACGTATAAAGGAAATTTAAAATACCCCCGTCGCAGCATACCTGCGTACTGAGCGAATTTCCAAACGATCTTGAGATATCGTATTTTCCCCATAAACACCATAGGAATGGGTATGTAGGTTTGCTGCCATGGGATGTTGTTAGAAAATGTTAGTTTTGTTAGGAAATGTAATAGTTACGTAAGGTAAATATCAAACTATATAAATATTCAGCACTTTTTAATTTTCCCCATAAACCCCATGGGGGTGAGTACGTAGGTTTGCCGCCATATGGGTGTTGTAAGCAAATATCAGTTAAGCCCTACCAAGTGAATGAACATACCAAATTTTATCAAGTTATTCCAATAAATAAGCGAGATACATTGTTTTGTTGATTTCCCATAAGATTAACATTGAAAACCTATTTGTGGCTTTTCTCCGTAACCTGTTCAGCAAGTTAAAAATTCAAAATACTAAATTGTTTGTTTTTTAAGCTCTTTTAAATGGTTTTAGTTGAAATTGTTGAATTTTGAAAATTATGCTCCAAAAATGCCTAAAACCCATTTTTGACCCCTTTGAAACCCCATAAAACCCCGTTCCCATTACCCGATCATGCTGGTTCGCGAACTCATGAAAATAGACCTGGTCTTATACCTTCATACCAAATTTGATCAAAATCGGACTTCCCCTTCAAAAGTTATCGGTACCACGGACACATATATAGATAGATATATAGATATATACATATATATGAAAATGAACGAACAGTGTTTTTGGCTTCTGGGGACCTCAAAATGAAAAAATAACATGGTCCCGGGCTTAGGTCTTACCATGGCTACTACCGTAATAGCGTATTCCCCATAGGGAAATTCGCTCAAAATCTCCGCGTTTTAAGTAAAAAGACTCAAAATTAGGAAGTTAAAATTAAATGTTGAAAAATAAATATATATATATATATATATATATATATATATATATATATATATATATATATATATATATATATATATATGTAACGGATAAAAATATTTCTTAAGTCCACAAATTTGTGTAAAAGAATCTTCAGTTATGCGCTGGACTAATAATTGATTACAATAACTCCAGTATGTTGAAAAAGGTAGGCTTATACATTACTAGGATTTTAGAGAATTTCCCTGTAGGGAATACGCTATTTAAAGTTTACTCCTAAAAAAACTTGACTTACCAGAAACACTGTAATTTTATGCCTAACCCAACAATTTAATGCATAATTACAAATTTCCTAATCCCAAAATCTGGGTTAAGTTAGTTTATGAGACGCTCGTTTACAAACCAAAATTGTTTAATATCCACAACCCCATTAGCCCCAAACATTGTCCGAATTATGAAAATGCACTTAGTCCGTTTTACCGGTGTAATGTCTAGCAATTCCATTACACCAGACCGTACAACGCAGCTGCCCTCTGGGCCAATTCTTGTTTTTCCCCAACCCAACAGTGAAATTAGCATCATATACTTGTTCAAATGTCCCAACATGTAATTTTCCACCTATTTAGTTCCACTAACTATCCTGAATTGTTTCACAATTTTGGTTATAACAGTTTTCTTTTAGAAACGAAATAGTTTCTTTTCAATTGATCAGCTCTGGATATTTATCATAAATTTTCTGTGTAAAATAATTTATTAGTGAATCCTATACTCTAATACAGTACGAGTATGATAGTATGCAAAACGGATCACGAAAACTGCTCTTAAGATGTTATTTAAATTTTGTAAATAACTTAGTTCTTGAATAAAAACGTTTTATTACAGTGCTCTATTTTATGAAAAATATTATTCCGTTATAATCTTTAATTGGGATCCTAAAAAATTTAAAATCGGTCTTACGGGTAGAAGTCATATCAATGTAAAGTAAATACATTTTAGTATACGTATGTAAAATTCTCATTCAGCAGAATGAGATTTTGTTTTGTTTTTAGAGGTATTTTAAATGGTTTCAGTTAAAATTTGCTGATTTTTTTTAATTAAGGTTGAAAAATGCCAAAAATCTGTTTTTGACCCTTTTAAAACCCCATTACTATAATCTGATCATGCTGGTGCGCAAACTCATGAAAATAGACATGGTCTTACACCTCCATATCAAATTTCATCTAAATCGGAGGTTCCGTTCAAAAGTTATCAGTACCATCGGATTACATCTGATGAGGTGATAACATTCTTAAGAAGCAAGTTTCGTGGACTAGTCATCTCGCATTTCGGGGATATTGCATGGCGAGCCTGTTAACCACATCTTATTAGCATTTGCGGTTTTTTTGTGGGTGGACTGTTAAATCTTACACGAAACGAATGAACCCGGTTTGTTGGATTGGAAGCCATGCACCAAAAAATTGACAAGAATTGGCAAAATTAGAAGAATGCATGGAGCAAGACAGACATCATTTGAAAGACGCCGTCTTCAAATCTTAAACTGGATAAATCAGCTTTTATTGTGTAATTTTTGTTAAGTTCTATAAACAGCAATCTGCAATACCGGTATGCAATAAAACCCTTTTTATAACTTCAAACCTTTGATTTGTTTTAATTTTAAACCAGTCAGATCATTTTGACGCTCCCTGTATATTAAGTTAGTTATGTCAAGCTATACAGGGTGTTCAGAAAAAACGTTTCAGGAATTCAGGAGGTTATTGTCCACATCAAAATAAGCAAAAAAGTTCCTATAAACATATGTCCTAAAATGCTTCGTTAACCTGCTAGCCGCCATTTTGTTTTTTACACTAAATAATTTTTATTTCTGTAATGGATCATTGTATTAAGTTAATATTTGGCATGCACCTTTATCATAGCAATACCCATTTTCAAGAAAAAAGTTATTTTTTTCCAATGTGTATTTTCAAAATGGCGGCCATTTTAAAATTTTAAACTAAAATATCTCAAAACCGGTAAATTTTATAAAAATTTTACTAGACAAAAAAAAGTTGACAAATTTAATTATCTAACCAATGGTACCAAGTTTGTAAGGATTTGACAACAAATAACTGAGTTATTGAGTTTTTTCAATTAAAATTACCTAAATTTGCATTAATTACAATGCAAAATCAATGTTTTTATGCATAAAAATCTCAATAACTCCGTTATTTGTTGTCAGATCCTTACAAACTTGGTACCATTGGTTAGATAATTAAATTTGTCAACTTTTTTGTGTCTAGTAAAATTTTTATAAAATTTACCGGTTTTGAGATATTTTAGTTTAAAATTTTAAAATGGCCGCCATTTTGAAAATACACATTGGAAAAAAATAACTTTTTTCTTGAAAATGGGTATTGCTATGATAAAGGTGCATGCCAAATATTAACTCAATACAATGATCCATTACAGAAATAAAAATTATTTAGTGTAAAAAACAAAATGGCGGCTAGCAGGTTAACGAAGCATTTTAGGACATATGTTTATAGGAACTTTTTTGCTTATTTTGATGTGGACAATAACCTCCTGAATTCCTGAAACGTTTTTTCTGAACACCCTGTATATGGAATATGTACAATGCACTAAGCATTTTTAAGTGCATAGCATAAGATAACACCATTGTAAAAGGTAATTTGTTTAAAATCTTAATCCACAATAGTAAAACAAGTCTTAACTTAAGAATTGTTAAACTCATGTTTGCGTAAGTTTTAGTAACTGAAGAAAAATTTTCAATGAAACATTTATATTTATTACTTTTCTGTAATAAAAGTAGTATACATTAATTTAACCGCCGGACAGTAATTGAGCAATTGAAATTTAATTTTACTTTATACATAATGCTGAAGAGAAAATAATTACCTCACACGCCAATGCATAGTTATTACAACTAACTATTGTAACTGAGTTTAATTTTCGATAAAATTACAGAGGAAAGCCACGGATTTAAAATACAAAGTGGCCAAGATTCGCAATCCTCACATCGCGATCCAGCTTGATAATTAGTTTCGAGTCCGATAAGCCGAGCGAAACGGAGTTTAAACGGGGCTTAACGGCTGAAAGTGAAAATTCAATAACGTTCCAACCAGGAGCGATGACAATTCAGAAAGAAATCCGCCAGCGCACTTCAAAGTGAAACGATAATCTAGCGGGATTGTGTACCATTATTTTGGCAAGTTCCACCGTCAGTTGGCAACAGTGCTGGTAATTACAGCTGACTTTCGACACGGTAATCCACAGCCATACGAATATCGTTGCTTTTAATAATATCACTGAGGCCGATTCGATTATATCGCTTTTCACATCGGATTGAATCTAATTTCATTTCCGTCGCGCAATTGTGTCTGCTAATCGCGTTGCGTTTCACCTAGTTATTGCAATTACGCATAGCACTAGTTACCCGCTAATGCGGATCCGATTCAATAGAAAAACATTTAATTAGTCCCGAACTGTCGTTATATTTATTATTCGAGCTGTAAAATTGCGAAAAATATTAAACGCCGTGGTCGCTGCCGGGTATGATTTTATTCAATTAGTTTCGCGTTTATTTTCATCGCCAGTAACAATTTTGTATTTCACTGATAGTTTTTTCTTAATAGTTTGAAAGTGATTTATTGTTCTCTAAACAAACCTCTTGGGCGATGAAGAGCTGGGTTTTACTTTCCTTAATATAAAGTACATAAATAAATTATATATAAACAGTTTAAATTACTAAACTAAACGTTGTAAGACATCCAAACTAAGTATGGTATATATAAACTTAATTGGCCTTCTATTTTATTTACTTTAAGTCATATAAAGCTTGAAAAGGTAAATATTTTTGAAGTGGTTGGTGGCCTTATTTTTTCTTTCTTTAACCTGTCCACACCGCCAATTTGTATAGGCTATCTTAATAGGAACGTATTATACAGAGTAAGGGGTTGAGCCGCTAAAGAACAGGCGAATGGTAGGCCCCTGTTGATAAAACTTCCGTTCAGAATGCGGATTCGTACCCACAACATCGCTGCCATGGTCCCGAACAGCGACCAAGGAATAGGCTACTACCGAAGGCTGGCGCACTACCTCTACGCAACCAACTCATTGATGCAAAAACCTTACATTCATCAATGATGTATTACCAATACTGTGATTTTCACGCTTAAAGTATAATTTATTCTTAAAGGTAAAATTATTTTTACACCGCTCATACCACATACTACAATATACATCGTAACTATGCTATCATTGTATGGAAAAACAATTACAACACTACTGATAACAGAGTATTAGTGGATTACTCTTCATAATATTATATCGAGATTTTACAGAAGATTATGTCAAAGGCTTTTACATAACCTCTTTAGTGATTATTGTGGGTAGGATAATAGAAGTGTACCTATCATATTTGTTCATAAGAATTGAATAAAGTAAACTTGGTCATAGATTTTTTATAAGCTTATCGCAATCTGGTACAATTCAAGGTAATTGACCGCAATTGAAGGCTTAAATCGTCTCAAAACGTCATTTTACTGTCATTTAATACATATTCATAAGCGAATTTCCACAATTGTAACTCGTACATTTTCAATATATGGCAGAAATTTTCAAAAGCATGTTGGAAACCCTGTCTTTTAGCGAAATGAAAGTTAAATTTCAGAGGTTCTATTAAAAATGTTTTGTTGTGGGTATAGTAGCTTTATTATCCTATCCTATACTATAATACGAGGAATATCTGAAGGGATGTGTGTTCCACGATCTCAAAATCTAGCTGTTAGATTTTGCTTAAAGTTTGCATTAAAGAGTGTTTTGGCCCAAAAATAAGTTTAGAAATAGCCTCAACCCCTGAAAAAATCGAATTTGGTCTAAAATTAAGTTTTAAAATTGTAATTTTTAACATTAGTCTTATGGGTTGCTATTTTGGTAACGAAATAACAACGAAATGTAAACAAAAAGAAAGAAACATTAATTTTAAGCAGACTTTTTGAAACAGCTGTTAACTGTGAAGAGGTATACAGTAGTTGGTTGTTGGTGGAAATTTAATTGTTTTTTTACCTTGACACTATAACAAAAGTGAATAAAAACCAACGAGCAAGGCTTGGTTAACCTGGTACTTAGATTACAATAAGGAATAATTAATTATAAACATTGATGTTAATCATGATTATAGTTAAATATTAATAAATATTTTTTAATTCTTCGTTTGTTGGAGCGGACACGTTACCGATACTCAGTGGCGGCTCCAGAGCCGATTTTCGGGGGGGGCCATTGCTTCCTGATGCGGGGGGGGGGCCGTGGGTAGTGGGAAGGGGGGAGGGGTGGAAAGGGTGACGGGGGGGGGGACGGGGGGTTGTATAAATTGCTGATCACTGGTGGCATTTTATTTTCCATTATAAATAGTATTAAGATGAAAGGGATATGGGGATGATAGCCTACTTGGAAACGATTTGCTAAATCTAACTATAGGCCTCTATTATTTTAGATATCTCACTGAAACCTAACTTCAGTAAAAGAAGAGGAAAATTGACAGGAATACTTCTAAGCTCTCTGAATTTCTCAAAACTATCACTTTTTTTATAAAGAGACACTAAAATCCAGTCTATAACACTTCGTTAATTTCAAGGTTTGAGTGAATATGTATCTTCATAAATACACAACTATTTTTTAAGGATTTTTTAATGTAAATCAAATGGGGTATCTTCATTCCTGTTTTGTGTATTTGGACACTCTGAGCGGTTGCAGCAGAAACCAAGTACACATCACGCAAATAACTGCAGTCAGTTGGAGTTATAATGTTTACATGTCATGATTTTGCATGCATGCTTCTTAAGCAGTAGAACTAACCAGACTAATTTAATACCTCCGTCGCAGCAGACCTGCGTACTCAGCGAATTTCCAATGCAATTTCAGATTATTTACTTTCCCCATAAAAACACCATAGGATCGAGTATGTAGGTTTGATGCCATAGGGTGTTTGTTATAACATCTAAGTTAATAAATAATTGATGAATGTAAACACAAAATTGTATCAAACTCTGGCAATTTTTTATTTTCCCCATAAACCCCATGGGGGTGAGTATGTAGGTTTGCCGCCATATGGGTTTTGTAAGCAAGTATAAGTTAAACCTTATATAGATTTGATTATGTACATACCAAATTTGATTAAGTTATGTCAATAAATAAGCAAGATATAGGGTTTTCTTGATTTCCATAAGAATAACATGGAAAACACATTTTTGGATTTGCCCCGTAACCAGTTATGCTATGATAAAAATTCAAAATACCAAATTGTTTGTTTTTGTAAGCTCTTTTAAACGGTTTCAGTTAAAATTGATGAATTTTAAAAATTAAGGTCCAAAAATGCAAAAAAAACCCATTTTTGACCCCTTTGAAACCCCATAAAACCCCGTTCCCATAACCCGACAATGCTGGTTCGCGAACTCATGAAAATAGACCTGGTCTTACACCTCCATACCAAATTTCATCAAAATCGGAGGTCCCCTTCAAAAGTTATCAGTACCACGGACACATAGATATATAGATATATATATATATATATATATATATATATATATATATATATATATATATATATATATATATATATATATACATATATATGAAAATGAACGAATGGTGTTTTTGGCTTCTGGGGACCTCAAAATGAAAAAGTAAAGTGGTCCTGGGCTTAGGTCTTACCATGGCTACTACCGTAATAGCGTATTCCCTATAGGGAAATTCGCTAAAAATAAAGTAAATGGCTAAAGTACTATGGTCATTTTGTGTTTTACTAAAAAAAGTTTCAATAATAAATCAGATATAGGTGCTAATTTGTTAAATGCACTTTAGCGTTAAAAAGAAATCCCGTGGGCCAATGTCGTCATGACTATCAAAATTAATTCTGACTTTGAGCTCCTCTACCCTATCAGAAAATATTTTCATAAAAGCGGGATTTGAAATTTAATTTTACTTTCTAATACAACTAAGTTTTAATGTTAGTCCCTTATGATTTCCAAGTGATCATATAAATCCAACAGATGTAGCTTCACGATCTACCCCATAGTAAAACAGGCCTACGGTTGACCTATTCATCAATTTCAAATTATCACAGCTCAAACTTTATTCCCAGCACTAAATACAAAACTAAAACTATTTGAAACTTCTGTTCCAAAAATAAGGCTATGGCTATGACTCTATTCAACAAACTTGACGATGACCTTCACAATAATCAACAATACCACCAATAAAAATACTGTCCTTCTCGTCGCTTTGCCCGTGTCGTCTGCTGTGCAAAATCTTATTACAAGGAGTGTCTATTTGGCGATGTATTTTTCCCACGACCTTGAAATAAAGCGGGTAGATTTTGTTTGAACTTTGGGTTTAATAGTGTTTTGAGCCAAAAAAATAAGTTTATAAATAGCCTAAACCCCAGCAAATTTCAAATTTTGTATAAAATTAAGTTTTAAAAATGTAATTTTTAACATTTGTTTTATTGGTTGCCATTTTTGTAACGGAATAACAATAAAAGGTAAACAAAAATAAGAGAATACTATTTTAAGCATTCTTATTGAATCTGTTGACTGTGAAGAGGGAGCCTATATTTTTTTAAGCTATACCAATAAATTTACTAGCAAAAACTTCTTGAGGGGGAAGGGGCCATGGCTCGATCGCCCCCCCCCCCCCCCCCCCCCCCCCCGAAACCACTGTCAACAATCCCGATCAGCTGATGGCATTCACAATACAGGAGTACTCGTCAGTCTTCTCGTCGCTCATCCCTTTGTCCTTGTCGTCTGCCGCGCGCGCACGCAATTTAAGTACCTCCAAAACTTCCTCAGAATGTAATAATGTTGTTATTAATCTCAATTAATACAAATTAAAGCTAAATACACCTAAACAATGTCAAAGTTTCGTTAAAAATAGACAATTTTTGCGACTAAACTATAACGTCACGATTTTTTAAGCCCCCAAAAAATGACTAGCCGAAAATTCTCAGGGGGGGGCATGGCCCCCATGGCCCCCCCCCTGAAGCCGCCACTGCCGATACTCCAATCGCACTCGCGCTCCCACTTACAGTGAACATCTACTGTGTAAGACAAGTTGTTAATAAATGTATAATGTATTTTAGATATGGTACATTTTACCACACGTTAAGAGTGTCTGACAGCCGGGATACATCTTTTGAGGGTGTCCAAACTAACATAAATTAATTACAGCTTTTATGCTTTTGACGAAATTTTTGTTGCAATTCATACCTGTCATAGCTTAAAAATTTTTAAATGACCATTATCCATATTTCTTATTAGGGGATCGTTTATATCTCCTTTAAGGTTACCCACAGAAAAATTTCAAGTTTTGTAAAATATTTAGACTTATTCTTTTACACAACTTTTCAAAAACGTTTCATCAATTCATCAGATATAAAATTTATCCTTGTGAAATAAATGAGTTATGTCTCAAGAAAAATAGTAAGATGTCAACGATTCGGGTTTCCCTAAGTATAAAGTTTCTAAGCGTGTGCTGTACGCGTGTTTGTGATGATTTGTGTGCGAGGCAGGCTATCTGCCTCACAATCCGACCGCATGTAAGTGTCTGGTGTTAGCGCTAAGCACGGTTACAGTTATAATGCATGATACTTGCTGGTTCACTGGGACAGCCCCTCCCCTCCTCACCCCCCTCTCTCTCTCACTCTCTCTTCACCCTCGCCACAAGCATTGTATTATCACCCCTTTCGCTAAACACAGCAGTCTCGCTCAATCTGCCGTTTGCAGCTTCATACCTCACGCGCCTTCTTGTCCTCTCACACCGGAGTAATCTTGGCTGCTCGGTGCAGAATAACAGAATTTAAGAATACTATTTACTGTCAGAATGTCTTGATTTGGGGTAATTTTAATGTCCACACAAAGTATGAAATGTTATCTAAGTTATAAGGTTTTGAACGATTAATTTGATGTCTAAAACTAGATTTCATTATTTATTATTATTTGGGAAATTTAGAAACAATTGTAAAATCTTGAATATCGCAACATAAACACTAAACACGTGAACTTATATGAATCGATTTGTTCTAATCCTCTTTCTGTTTTTTAGCGAATTTCCCATAGGGATTAAGCTATTACCGTAGGTCTCATGGTAAGACCTTAGCCCGGGACCATGTTACTTTTTCGTTTTGAGGTGCCCAAAGACAAAAAATAATAGTAATAATTAAATTATATATATATATGTCACTAGACACAATAACTCTCATAAAAACGGTCCGATCGAAACCAAATTTGGTAGAGATGTGTATTCCTACCTTTAATTGGATGAGTTCGTAAACCAGATATATCGACCTACCGGAAGGGGTGGTTTTGGGGGGTTTTGTACCCCACAATGTTTTTTTTCATTTTCCATATGTACTTTTTTTAATTAAATTTTTTTTATTTTCACCACTGGATTTAGAAAAAAAAAACAAAAAAAAAAAAAACACAATTTAGTATTTTGAAACTCTATCTCCATTTGTTACCGAGATATTAATAAGTCTAAAGACAGTATACGAGTACATTGTATTTTGGGGCTCCAATGTTAATCTTATGGAGTGGAGAATAAGGATGTGTTAATATTTCACTGTTTAAATTATTAATATTTTTGGATGAAACTTGGTATTTAGCTTCATTTGGTTGAGATTCAACTATTTATGTTAAACAATCTTGGTTTTGGTACTTATCATGGCAGCAAACCTGCATACTCTAAACTCTTTTCCCATGATAATCATATGGAGAAGAAGCAAACTCTTTTATTTGTGGACAGATATTGATGAAACTTAGTATATGGCTTCATATGGTCGAAATAATTTGTTTTATTCTAAAAACCTACTTTAGTGTTTTCCATGGCAGCATACCTGCATACTCCTTCCCTATATTTACCTAGGGAGAATAGACATTTATTTCCCTATTTAGGAGCACATGATGAAATTTTGTTTACAGGTTCCTCTAGTCTAAATTAATATTACTAATTTGGAAATTCGCTGAGTACGTAGGTCTGTTATTTTTTGTATTATTATTTTATCAGTGTGTGCTATCAACTTCTACTTCATCATTACTGTACTTGTAACTTATTTATTTTTGGTTAATTTTTATAAATTCCGTTACTATTCTTTAAGCCTTTATTTTTATAAAACTTTGGTTTTCACCTTTAAGATGCACATTGATATGTTATATCACAATTATTGTGTTAAAAAGGTATGTCTATTGCAGTTAAATAAATACATTACAATTAAAATACATTTTGTAATCCCTGGATGGTGTTTGAGCAATTGATGGTAGTGTTACCTCCTCAATCCTGCAACGATAAATGTTGGCTGTAGCTACGTAGCAGAATATAACCTTTATTGTTAGATGATTTACGCAGGTAAGATTACCAATAATTATAAACCATCATCAATGAATGTTGGCCATTACACAAATGGATTTTAACTTAAATACAATGCATATGGAAAATAAGTAAAAGTTTACAGTTTAAGACTAATAGTTAAAACTTTGGAGTATCTATGTTTCCAACACATTTCTTTCAAATAAAAATTAGTTATTATTTAACCAACTAACTCTGTTGAAAAAGTTAAAGGATAAATTTGTCAATACTT
Organism: Neoaliturus tenellus; assembly: GCA_030545055.2. NCBI lineage: Eukaryota > Metazoa > Arthropoda > Insecta > Hemiptera > Cicadellidae > Neoaliturus > Neoaliturus tenellus. Next base: position 157,137,889 of record CM061531.1, read on the forward strand.
TAGAGTAATGAATATGAAAGTAATGAATATGAAGGCTTATTCCTAATGTATTTATATACATTAGGAATAAGCCTTTGCGAGTTTTATACAGATTAACCATATTGTAAAAAAATGTAATAATATATCATCTAAATATCAAGTAAAATGAAAAGGTGACTCAGATTGCAATACGTGGACATCCACTACTCTCAATGACGCGCCTCGGAGACGCAAAGCCCGCACGACACGCCTGTACCTGGATTGCCTGCCCAGCGCCGTCACATTGTGTTCCGTTAACACGCGTCATGTTTTTTATGTTTTATTTATTTATTTATTTTTGTATAAGGAACCCCTCCTATGGTTTTCAAGAAATTTTAATGATTTGGTGTCATTGGATAGAGTTTGTTGGGTCAATTTGAGGAATTTTATACCCTTCAGGTAAGCTCGTTTGCTAAGCTCACTCGCAGCAAGACTATAATATTCTTTATTTTTTATTACCAATCTTCCCTCAATGCTTTAAATGAGAACAGCTGTTTATACAACTAATTGTAAAGAAATATTTTTTGGCATATGTTGTGTTCATAAACCACTCAGGTAAAAAACTCCAAAATATCTGACATGGGTACATTTATGACGGTCCTGGGGCTAAGCCTTGAGGGATATAAAAAACTGATGGCTTACAAACCATCTCCGTGAAATAGTTTCATGGCAAACGGTCCAGTGGTTTCCGAATCCATTGATCACAAGTATACAAATAAATATATATACCAAAATCCTCTTATATAAATATACACTAGCTGTTTCTCGTCTCGGCTTCGTCCGTGATTGAATTTATTTTATAGGTAATTAAACTCGTTCGCTATGCTCGCTCGCTGTCACGCTCACCTTATATATAAGAAATCGCTGGAATACATAAAAGTAAAATTGTTCATGGAATTTGTTTCTTAGCAACTAATAAAAATAGATGAAATGAGTCGCCCAATTCCATAACTCGTTATGTCCAAACATGAAAATTTTCAGGAAATGAAAAAAACATCTTACAACATTAAGAATTAAAGCATTGAATCGATTCTTTTTCCTTATTTTTGCAATTATTTTTATTTACTTGTTACTCCTAATCCTAAAAATATTAAAGTTTTAGTTTATTTACAAATTAATAATATATGTTGGACATAACGTGATTTGGAACTGTAAGTGGGACTTAACGGGTTTTGGAACATTAGCCTATTTACACCAAGTGAAATTGATTTTGTAATTTTATAGTCAGTTATACAAACTAAAGAAATTAAAAAAAACTTAAAACAATAAAAATTTAAAAAAATAAAAAAATTTAAAAAAAATAAAAAATAATAAAAATATTGGTGAGTTTTAATTAAAAATTTTATTTTGTAAGTTTGGAACTAGGGTTTCAATAAAGAGAGTAAGTTAATTTAAAAAATCTTATTATTCAAAGGATGTAAAATGAGCTTAAACTTACACAATATTATAAAAAATCTTATTCAAAGTTGAACATGGACTTAATTCTGCATTATAAAAATTATTTTCATTACCAAAGTCTAATTAATTTGTTCTCCATATTTTACACTTCCAAAACATTTTCATCATCTTCATGGATTTCACCTGCATCATCAGCTTCTGTTGATGCAGTCTAGGCAAGAATGCAGAGCTAACCTTAAAACAGTCTCTTGGACACAGTAAGGTAAATAAATAGAAGAATATCAGGTGCACCAACCCAAAATCAGCTGTTATTAAAATTTAGCTGCACAAATATTATGAAACTGATACTAATTTCAGTTGTAAGACTGAATTTCCATGTTAAAACTATATTAGTCCGATTTATTTTGGACAAAACGACTACTGGAACTGAATCACTATATGACAAATGACATGCATTAGGTTGGTCCAGTAACTGTGAAGTGGACATAAAGGCTTATGGAAGAGTTTTAGACGTGGACTTGACGAGTTCTGGAACTGTATCTGGTTTTCAAAGTGAATTTTAAATAGGAAAACACGACTTTCGGAACTTTTATACATCTGAAATGTATTACCATGGCAACCAGCTATCAAATGGTGCAAAAACCCCAATTTTTTTTTTGACATAACGAGTTATGGAATTGGGCGACTCAAGTGGAGATTTTCAGATTGTATGCCCTCTGGGTCAGAGCCCTTTGGACAGATTTGCACCAAACTTCACACAAACTATCATTGAATAATGCTTAATAAATACCTGAAAGTGTCATTACAATCTGTTGAGCGGTTTTGCAGTCCGTCCATAGGCAACATAGGCCTACATATATACATACATACTTCCTCTTTTATTGATATAGATAAGGGAAGGCCCTTAAAGTTAGTAATTTCCCTATTTGATTAATATTGGCAAGGATATTAATTTATTTTCAGATTTAACAGCTGTAACGAGTAAACACATCTAACACAGCACATTAGCGAAATCATCTATTATGCCAAAGAAGTTATCTTAAACCATGGAGGATACACTGTTAAATGAACTGCATTAAACAAGTCTAATCTCTAAAAGTAGCCTATCCAAACTAAATTACTCGTAACAAGTACACTAGTTGCATATAAAAGCAAAAAATGTATTCCATGAATCTGAGGTATGACGCACCATTTCTTACCCTATTAATCCTTGTGCATTATATATCCTATTTACTTTAACCTATATCAGAAAAAAGTTCTTCCATGGAACTTATTTTCCCAGTTTTAGATTAAATTATTTCTTTGGTTCATCCATATATTTTAACTCATATGAGGATGTTAGACAAATAAAAAATTATTCCAGATGTAAAATATGTAGGCCTATTATTTATTTTCAATTTTATTTGAGAGAACGCTTTGCCCTTGATTATTATAGTATATTTCGTCACTAGTCCGGAAAGTGATCGTTATCGGTGCAAGATCGAGTTTCAAGTACGAGGCGAAGCCGAGTACTTGAATTCGACCGAGTACTTGAATAAATACTTGAATTCGATTCGATATCACTTTCGGACGAGTTACGAACAGTACTTTTCATGATACCACCTTTAATAAATTTACAGTTTGGATAAAAATTAATAAATTTTAACCTATATACCCCCTCTTACGTTGTTATTTGTTTATCTTGTATTTGAACTATTTACAGCTGTTATAAAAAAAAATTAACTTGTTTAGTGTCCCGAAAACCACTGTTTCGCGGTCTAGTCCCGAAAACTTTGTTTACCAACACGTTTATCCAACCCACCGGGAATCAACTAGTTTCGATCACAGCTGACCGTTCTGAAAACAACGTTTTTATCATTCTGCACGAAATCAGCCTCTTTTTTGTTCTCTTAATAGTACCAAAACCGATTCTTTTCTGTCCTAGGACTGAAAAATCATCTGGAGAATTTTTTAGGTCCTAGTACTGAAAAGTCAGCTGTTTGCCAAGTATATTGATTTATTAATGTTGAGGAGCAGAATTTTTAAATTCAAACTTTATGAAAAGCATTGTTTGTAAATAACAGAAATGTAAACACTGCATATTAGTCTACTTACTTTGTAAATATAACCTCGAAAATACAACTTTATAATTAATATTTTTAACGATCAAAAGTCTAATTTTCGCATTATGATAAAAAACGTTGTTCATCACTCGGATCAAAAGTGTCCTTTTGATGCTTAATCGTTTTTAAAAACTCGGCTGCGCCTCGTTTTTAAAACACGATTGCGCACCAAAAAGACCCACTTTTGCTCCTAGTGATGAAAACTACTATTATCGCAATGGTATGATGAAAAAATTATATTGGTATTTAAAAGATTAGTTTTGGTTGGTAAATGTTTTAAAACGTGTTGATTCTATAAAATTGCATGCACATATTTGATTACACAAGTTAAATACACAATCCAAGTATATATTTATACTCATTATCTAGTACTATTATATTTTTGTACCGTTGAGACATCTATTACTTTTTTTAAGACAAACAGATTTTTAAAGGTTTTCGAACATTTTGTTTTACAGCGGAAAATAAGGGCTGTTTTAAACTCCTATACAGTTTTTCCTAAAGTTGGTTGCTTTATTCACCTCTGGTGCTCTACGGACCAATGTAGTCGCCGAGTCAGCTGCGCCTCCTTATCCCTCAGCCCTCAACCCCTCATCCTCATTCTCACTCATTAGCCGATGAGTGACCTCCTAGCCCAGTTAATTCCCATTCGAATCCGAACAAACCTTCCTGTTATTTTTCCATTTTAGATATTGTCACCGTCTAAAAATCTTTATTAGAGGTGCCAGGGAAGGGGCGACCAATGGGGTGGCGGCCGGGGGGTTGCGTGAGGCGCTGCTATTGGTCCACGGGGAAGCCACGCCCCCTCCGCCCTCGCCCCCCGCAACGCCACTCTTTTCTATAAAGCCGTTATTGAATTAAAGGCTATCATTTGATTTCCGGCGAGCACCGAGTCGGGTCCGAGGAGCCTCTAAATATTTCTATATAATAACATCTTCTTTCTCCCTCTCCTAAGATTGTGACCGGATTCCGTATAATCCGATAGACGGTGATCCGATTAGCGCCTGTCTGCGCCGCCGATCCTCCCGTTTTTTGCCTATCCGATCCGCCGATTTCGACTTGTGAGTGCCGCGAGCGACGGACGCGATGAGGTGACGATTGTTGCCACACTGACTTTTCGTTTGGATTTATTGTTTTGCATTTTTTACAATTCGCTCAAGTTTTGCATTTGAACGTTAAGCGTTTGAACAAATAGTGACTGTGATTTATAACTTTTCCTAAGCTCGGTTGATACCTTATAGATAAGTCTAAGTGTTGATTCTAAGTAGTTCCTTTAGAAAAAACTTGCCACTAAAACTAACACTTAGCAAAAGTGAATCCGACCCCGGATCTCTAGGACCGTTGGCCCCCGCGTGCAGTGTAGCGGCGACCATGGACTACTCGTACCTGAACCAGGCCGGCGTGGCTGCGGGGTTCGACGCCTCCTCGTGCTCCCTGACCCCCGGCCTCGACCCCGGCCTGGGCCCGTGCTCCTACGGCGACCTCACCTCCTGCTCCCAGATGAGCTACCGCTACACCGCCTCCATGGCGCGGTCCTACAACCCCACGGCGGCGACCATGGGCCACCACCTGACCGGCGCCACGGGCCAGTGCGGCGTCATGGGCGGGCCCCGCCACCAGGACCACCGGCCGCCCATGTTCCCCACCGCCATGAACCTGCAAGGTACCTTATTTTTTTATGTTGTTATTGATTTTGGTATTTTCCTCTCTCTAACACCTAATAGGTTCTCGAAGTTAGAAGTCAAGTATCAAGTCGAGCTCCTTATGGTCAAGTAAACAGTGGAAGAACTGTCAACAAATCTAACCGTAAGTGATCATGTGAGCTACTTTTTTTATTATTTTAAAGGTATTTGAATAGCTTATCAACTTTGCATTGGAAAAATTACAATAATTTTAAGTTCATCGATACCTAAAACTTTTATCTACTACCTACAAGTTAAGAGTCAGTATTAAGAACTTATCCTCACAATGCTTGCAACGTATTTTGTAAGCAGAGTAAACTCCTAATTGAGTATAATGGAGATCATAAGCTTTTCAGATAAAATCATCCACATTGTCTCTTATTCATGAGGTTAAGTTAAAATGGGCTTCTGAGGTTAAGACCTTTCATTGGTTTAATACAGACATTAAATATGTTTATTGTTAGACTAGTATTTGATTTTCTGTAAATGTTTAAAGTTTCAGACAGAGCCAAATCTAAAAAAATATAATTTCAAAAACCACTACTGAAGAATACTATAAACTCACAACAACTATGTATGAAAATTATGAATTGTGTTGTATGTTTTGAAATTCTTTATAAAACAATCTGAATGATTTTAAAAATTTATTTTTGTAAAAATTTTAACAAATTTATCATATATGTTTATTACGCTCAATTCTTTATTTAGGCATCTTTAATTTTTTAGATTATGAAGACTACACAATGTCTCAAATCAAGATGCTACGTAAGTTTTTACATATAATTCAGTTTACGTTTTTTAATTATAATTTTGTGGGTGGAATTTGAACAAGATAACTCATTGTTCGACATGATTTTCTTAATTATATTAGTAGTACATATTTAAAATAATAAATATTTACTGCTTGTTTACGTATATTGATCCCACCGGATATGGATCCCACCAAAAATCGTTGAGAATAAAACTTGAAAAAGATACTACCCATCATTGACATTGTTCCAGTAATCACGATATTGGATTGTTCGATAGTACTTAAATATTGATTTAGAACTGAAGATAACATTTTTAGAAATAACATGTAATAGTCCAAATAAAATTGTTTTATTACAAAAAAACAAGTACACTAGTACGTTAAATTACATTAAAAAATAATATTTCCCAATGATAAAAGCGACAAAACAATTGGAGTTTTAACAATAAACACGTAACTTACCACATAATTAATGTTCATAAGAAGTCACATGTTGGGCCATTGGGCCACAATATTGATTAACATATTTATTTTGAATGGACTTTTGACTTCAATAATAATTAATTATTAAAATCTCATAATTTTTTAATTCATAAACTGGCTTTTACTCGCACCTTTGCTCGCGTTACTCGCCGTCAGGTTTAGCTCGTTCGCTACGCTCACTACCGTCTGATTTATCTTGTTCGCTACGCTCACCCTATATACAATAAATAGCTGAAATACCTAAAATTTGAATTTTTTATTGAATTTATTGCTGAGCAACCAATAAATAAATAATAAAATATGTTTTGAGAGTTTTTAACAAATTTTTTTTTTTTTTTATAAAAAATATATTCTATGTTACTTTTGATACCTCCTAGAATATGTGTACAAAGTTTCGTGACTATAGGTTGAGTATAGTTTTTGCGTGAAACGTAAAAAAACATACTGACGTTAACATTTATACATATTAGTTGGAATTACGTACAACTTACACATAAATTGTGATAATTAGTCAATACATAAATTGTTGCGAATCGAAAATTATCCTATACTGTGAAACAAGCAGGAAGAGGTACTACGCTATAGACTGGCCCCCTTTGTGCTTTAGAGCATCTAAATTATATACTCCCGAATGTGTAACTGACTCACTCATCGGGGTATCAGAAATTCGTGAAGTGTCAGTAAGGCAGATTAAGGGGTAATGCAGTACAGCCGTGGTACAGTAGATCACATACTGTAGTTAAATTTGTTCAATAATATAAGTACGAGAACTAAACCTGTAATGTGATCTACTGTACCATTTCTGTACTGCATTACCCCTTAATCTAAGTTGTGTAATCATTTAACCATCATCCCAATGGTTATAGATGTGGTTATATATTATACTCTATAATATATAACCACATGGTTATATATTATACTCTTACTCTATAATATATACAGCCCCATGTGTAACTGACTGACTCACTGATGATCTTAAAGTCCTGAAGCGACCGTTTAAGCTAGAGACATGAAATTTGGCATGGGCATTCTTTGAGATGTTTCAATTTAGGGAAAATCATAAAACTACAACTTTTTTACTTATAAACCATAAAAAAGGTAAAAAACATAGATTTGTCGGTAACGTAGTTCAGCCGTATCAGCGTATATCGTCGCGTGGTATCGTAGATCACTTAGCAGGTTTAGTTCTCGCTCGTGTTTAAATGATCTCTTTCAACTACACCCGTGTTTGGTTTCAACATTGTATATTTATAGAAATAATCATCTTTTATTGGACGACGGTATTTCGTTGCATTACTGAAATGTTTATCAACTTCCAATTTAGATAGTGAACCGCTATTTGCTATACTGACAGGATTAAATGTAAAAAATAAGGGAATAATACTAAAGTTGAACTATTATTTGTTTAAGTATACAAAATTTTACATTATAAGCTTAGTTTCTCGCCATGGTTAGAAGTAACCAAAACAATGCAATTCCAAACTTGGCCACCGAAGCGCTGCTCAGTTGCGACTTAGTTCTCGTCTTTATTTATTTGAACTGTCGCAATCACACCCTGAGATGTAGATGTCCCATGCGAATTAGTTCTCGTATATAGGTATGTGATCTGTTGTAATTACACAGTTAAACACAACATTTATCAGATTTGGTTGTCGTACGTATGTTTAACAAATTTTTATCAACACTCAGTTAGTTTTTATTCTGGTCGAAACTGTGTGTAAGTATGAGACGAGACCCATACCTTAGAAAAGGCTTAGTTCTCTCCATAGAATTCTCATGTTATTGATATTTCGCAATATCACACCATATTTACCAGATAGTGTTCAAGCGAAGTTCGGTTTTCCGATCATAAGCATTTAATTTAGCATTTTGTTCTTAACTTCACATGCAACTCGATTGATTAAAGTTACATTAGTAGTTTAGTAGTACCTTGGTTTTAACTAAATCTCTATTATACTGAGTGGACCCAGATCACCTGTACACCCATTTTAAAATGTACAGAACTTATTTTAACGAAAACCAAGTGATCCATCATTGATAAACCGGTTACAGTGAAATCAATGGACAGAGTGTACCGGAAGTCACCTTTCCAGAGTAGAAGTCACTAATTTTAAGTCAAACCCCCTACCATATTTACTTCAAACAAATACCTGTTTGAGGTAAATTTGCAATGTTAATTATTATTTGGCATAATATGTTAGTAATTAATGTAATATTGTATTTAGAAGCTTGAAGTCTTCTATTCATTTTGCTTGACACTGATTTTAAAAGGAAACTATCTAAATTTAGACGTTAAACATCTTATAAAAGAAATGACACTTTTATGCCAGATAATAATATGTATTTTTCTTTAACCTGTTGATTATGAATGGATTCATCCGTTGAACATAATGCTATATTATATTGTTAGTAAATTAGTGGCATTCTTTGCTGTACATTTTGTACCTAAATATTTTTTCATTTCCCCAAGTGTTTTTTTTTTTCTTTACATGAACCTAGATTTATTGTCTACGGAGGTCCAAGAATAAACAATTATTTTTAAAGCTTTCGTAAGTCATGATTTGAAAAAAACCATGGTCAATATTAACACTTTTTATCTAACTTCTGGTTGAGCTAGCAACTTGAAATTTTGCATGCTCGCAGATTTCTACTTCTAGGCTAAGGAAAACATCGTAAAATTAAATATTTATTACAGTAAATCTTTAAAATTTTCGTCCGAATTTTGCATTAAATAAAAGACTCATTGACGAGAACCAAATATTTACCAATTAATTTATTTGCCGTATACTTTTTCAACTAAATCACACGAGGTAGTTTAGACAAGTTTTTTTGTCATTTAAACCGTAACACGTTATTTTTTACACAGTTTGAAGCCTTTTATTAATTATATTTATGAAAAAAAATCACTATATGGCTATACTAGTATCATTTCGTGTTTCTGTCGCAGTACCCAATCCGGCGATTTTGGGTACTAGCTTGTGCCGTAATCTTAACGTAATATACTTCGATAACTTTGTACAATACTTACTAGACAGTTAATTATTATCTTTCTGTTTCATTTATATGCAGTGTTTTATATTATAATTTCATACACGGTTAAAATATGCTTTTTTAAGAATTTTCAAATAACTATTGATCAAAACTAACAGATTTAAATGTTTGGTTCACATTTCATTTTCAATGTATTTTGGATTACTTATTCAAATTCACCCCCAGGCCTTTGGCCGAATTTCGCAACCAAGGAATTCATCGTATAGCTTGTGCCGTGATCTTAACGTAATATACTTCGATTATTTTGAACAATATTTAATAGGCAGTTAATTATTACCTTTCTGTTTTATTTATATTCAGTGTTTTATATTATATTTTCATACACACTTAAAATATGTTTTTGAGAATTTTTAAATGACGATTGAACAAAACTAACAGAACTATAATAATAAATTATTATTTCACAGGTCTCGATTTCATATTTTAATAAATAGTATTTTTATTGGTAGGGGTTTTTGCGGATCTACCCTGTTTTTATTCTTTCCTTTTATTTTGTTTTCATGTTATTTTATTGTTGTTTTCGCTCATTGAGTTGAATGTTATTCGCTATTTCAGTTATTTGAATGTTTTTACTCTATTTCCCGAAATATACAAGTTTTTATTTGAGTTGGGTGAGGCAGGGGATTATGTCAATTTTCCCATAATTGTATCTCTATTTATATACATAAAATTTATAAAAATTAAAAATTTATAAAAATTAAAAATTTATATTTAGTTACCTAACAGAGAAATATTTGTTACTATAACTACTATAGCAACAAAAACAACAACTATAACTCTTTGAATTGATTTTCTTTTCATCTAACACAGTAACAATCGTCTTAACCTAAAGTATATATTTTTACCAGCATAAAACCTAGAATATTTACATAAATAATTATAATTTCACGGCTCAAAACTTTTCAACGAATTCAACTACGAAGGGGTATTAAAACCGATTCATATGAGTTTCTTGGAGTTTTTTTTACTATTGGTTGTGAATTTTTTGTATTTGACGGTTCTGTTACTGTCTTGGCTGTGCAGTTCTTCCTGTGCAGTTGGAACCAACGTAATTTACACGTGACTTTTTATTAATTTACGAATTTAGGGCATGGAGGCCAGAAACTAGCCTGTTCGGTACTTAAGACTTAGAGCAATTAAAAAATTCGGGGCAACCCCCTAAGGGGGCATGGGGGCGAAGCCCCCATCGAGCCGTAGGCGAGTCTAAATTATATACTCCCGAATGTGTAACTGACTCACTCATCGGGGTATCAGAAATTCGTGAAGTGTCAGTAAGGCAGATTAAGGGGTAATGCAGTACAGCCGTGGTACAGTAGATCACATACTGTAGTTAAATTTGTTCAATAATATAAGTACGAGAACTAAACCTGTAATGTGATCTACTGTACCATTTCTGTACTGCATTACCCCTTAATCTAAGTTGTGTAATCATTTAACCATCATCCCAATGGTTATAGATTTAAGAGAGGGACCATGGTCAATGAAATGTGCGCTTGTTAACAAGACTTGTAACAAGATCTTTCACTTCTTATTATATTAGGGTGCGAAATTCAGCTTGCACTTTAAAATGGAATTGAGTGAAGGATCTGCCTATGGCCAATTTTCTTCCATTTGGCTAGCAATGTTGTGACATTTTTAATATTGACGTTTACTTCAAATTCTACACGTTCAAATTAATCCTTACATTAATTATTTCAAATTTTACCCCCTTAAATAATATAGGTTGATATATTTATAGGAATAAAATTAATTTGTATCGTTTCTTGTTTAGCTCTCCCAAGGCAAACTTATCGAAAGCACATTAAATTACTGAAATTTAGGTTATTTTGAAAACAAAAAACTCGACATATTGCTGTATCTTCCTCCGTAAATCGCCAAGATATACTTGTGTAATGTCATGTGGAAGTTATATAGTTTTTTTTTTCTTTTTTAGATTTATCAACCACGTAGTCCTTCACTAAATATAAAATTATTTTAGTTCTTCTGCTCTAGCGGCAAAAACGGTTGGGCCTATAAAATATTTGAGACGATCTTTTACTACAACTTTGTTTCAAATATGCCAAACTCGATACACAGAGCTTGAAGTAAGGAATTTTTTTCGGAATTTCAAGTTTTTTTTTATTAAAACATTGAACAGAGCTTGAAGTACGGAACTTATTCCTAATTTCAAGGTTTTTATTGTTTTTATAGTTCTACTGCAAAACATTCCATTAATTTAGCTGTAAGTAGCTGAATTTTTGCATTTTGCTTCACCATAAGCTTGGAGTTTTGTATTAACTTATAGCTTGACAGTGATATTAAAAGAAATTCACTATATTTAAATGTTTAACACTCTTAAAAATTTGAACTTAAAAATTATAATTAATGTCATCTAATATTATGTGTTTTTTATCTTACCTGTTGAATATAAACGGATTTCTCTGTTATCTATACTGTTAAAGTATAGGTTGTTTGTGAATTGGTGACATAAATCTAACTTTTAAACCTTTCACTTTTTGTCGTATCTAAAATCGTTACTTTAAGACCGATTTACAACTTTTATTACTACTAAATTTCATACAACTTGTTTATAGAACTAACTACAGTTATATTTTATTTGAAGTTCGAATTTTGCATTCACTGAACTTGTAAAATATCCCTGTAACCCTAACTTCGACATAATTTAAGAGAAGTGACAAGAATAGTTATTTAATAAATAATTATTTCATAACATCCATTTTTATTTTATAACGAATAGTATTTTTGTGAATAACAGGGGTCTTTGGCAGGTTCCAAACCGTTTGTTCATGTTTTTCTATTTTTGTTTCAGTGAAATTGTTTATTTCTTCATTGATCTTCAAAATATTTTATTTAGCTTATTCATTCTACTTTGTCATCTATTTTATTATGTTTCTTTATTTTATACTTCTTGCGCTAGAAGGGTGAGGCTAGGCATGGCTTCAAATCCCCCGACAATTCGTTTACTACAGTATAGTTGCTTATAAAATCCTTAACAATTTAATTCAAAATATTATGGAAAGATCTTTAAAGTTTGACACTTGGTAAACTACAAACTAATTCGGCGAACACAACGAGGGGGTATGGAAGCGAAGGCCTCAACTAGGCTGTTCAGTGTTTGAGATTTTTACATACAGCAATTTACGAATAGGGGCAACTAATTAGGGTGTAAGGGGTGGAGCCTCCATTCAGCACGATACCTAAAATATTTGCATGGTTGATTCTGATTTCACCGCTCTCTCAATGTTACGAATTAAGGGGAACTTAGGAAGTAATTTTAAAAACTAGCCATAGGCGATTTTCAAAGCTTTTTATTATTGTTGATTATGGATAGTGTGTATTAGCCGGTTTTCTTACTGTCATGGTGGACCAGTTTTTCGGTGGAACTAACCTGCTTCAAATCGGCTCTTAAGTAATTTACGAATGCAGGACAACCCCTAAGGGGGCATGGGGGCGGAGCCCCCATCGAGCCGTAGGCGAGTTATCTATTCTCTCCTTACAATAGTAGTTTTCATCACTAGGGTGGAAAGTGTTTTTTTTTTAGTGCTCAATCAGAAATATTGATTAAGAAAAAAAACACTTTCCGTTCAAGTGATTAACAACGTTTTTCATCATACAGCAAAAAATATAAAAGTATGAAGTAATAAAAAAATTAATTAATCAATTAATTGTTCTATTTTCTTTTTTTAGTTGACTTCAATATTAATTTAAATATTCCTTAACACAGCTAATATGCTAGTGGGATACTTTTTTACTTTTATTTGAAACACCGGCGCACTCTGTGGTGCGCATTTTAAGGTGAGTATGACTGAAGGGTGAGGATAAATGATAGGTCAAAATCATGCATTAAAAATGTAGTCTGCAAGTCGTTTTGGGTTTATGCTGATTTATTTGTTTTGAATGAGTATAATTTTTGCTTATGAAAAAAAAAACTTTAAGGTTAGCGCACGAAAAGATTGAACACGTGTTTTTCGGTATACTTTTAAAAGGCAAACTTCAGCTTTGGGGACTAATTACAGGCCAGAAAACGGATGTACTGCGTGCAATGTAATGAAATAGTATATTTTGGTCACTAGTCGGGAAAGTGGTCTTTACCGGTGCAAGATCGAGTACTTGAATTCGATTAAGCACCACATACCACTTTCGGACAAGTTATGAACAATACTTTTCATCATACCACCTTTAATAAATATACAGTTTGGATAAAAGTGAATAAATTTTTACCTATATACCTCTTCTTACATTGTAATATATCTATCTTGTTTCGAACTGCATTCAGCTGTTAGAACAAATAAAAATAATTAACTTGTTTCGAAAGAAACAAAACACAGTCCCGAATACTACTATTTTCCGACCTAGTCTCGAAATAGTATATTTCACCACTAGTCCGGAAAGTGACCCATTTCTGGGCGAGATAGTGTTTTACGCGAGAGGCGAAGCCGAGCGTGGAAAACACTATCGAGCCTGGAAATGGGCTTTCCGGACGAGTTGTGAACGATACTTTTCATCACGACGCAATTATTAATAAATGTGGAAGTTTTAAAGGAGGATTATTTTTGTAAATTCTTCGCCATTGGACAAAGTAAACAAAGCTGGAATTCAAAATTTAATTTGTTTTAAACCCAGCTGATTGTTGCTGTACGGAAAAGTTTGTTTACCTTGGACGGAAAGTAATGTTTACAAACATTACTTTCCGTACAGGTCAGTAAAATCAGCTGACGGTGACAGTTTGGGAAATGACTACTTTCCAAGGTCTCAGCTGTACGGCAAGTTGTCACTTTCGTATACGGAGTGATGAAAACTACTTTTTTATAGACTGTTTACCCAACCCATCGGGAATAGACACATAGACAGGTTTCGATCACTGCTGACTGTTCCGAAAACAAGGTTTATCGCAAGGGTATGATGAAAAATTTCATTTTATCGCTTGACAAAAAAATCACAAATCCTTTGACAGAAAAAAAGTTGCCCGTGCAAACATTGTGTGTTTTTTTTTTTTTTTAAGTATATAGAAGTAGTATCCAATATGTTGCACGGGGCAACATTTTTCTGTTCAAGGATAGGCCCATGTGATTTTGTGTTTGAATACGGGGTTTTTGGCCACAAGGAATCAATAGCACTACTATAGGCCTACATGTTGCTCAAAATCGAGCAATTTTGTTTCCATACTGATAAAAAATTGCATTTACTATAACCGAGAAATTTTTATTTCCTATAACAACTCTTAAAATTTTTCAGGCCTACCCCTACACTTTGTCATTTTACTAAGATGACCTTGGTATTTCTCGTGGCTTAATAGGCCTACCTATAGTATCTCACGGGCCAAAGCCTCTATTCAGCTGCCATTACAAATTATTCAATTTTATGCAATAGCAAGAATTCGACTTTAGCTGAACACCCCTTTTTCGCCCAATAATTCCATGTAATAATTTTAATTCCAATTTAACACTAAGAGAAATTGTTGGCCTCTATCTCTTACCTCCGAATATCGAAGTGAAAATCTAAGTTTTAAAAAGCTCAAATCAATGTATCATAATTTAAGTGAGAATAATTTATTAATACAGCCATTATAATGGCAATGAAATAGATAACGTGTCCAGCAATCATCAGCACCCATGTCACGATTAAACTTCTTTCATCTTTCAATACAGTTCATCACTGTTTACAATATGGATAGTAAAACTACTCAATTTTCTTGATTATAAATAATAAATATAAATCCTAAATATAATGAATCAATAATTGAACAAACAGTGGCGCTTCTAGCAGGTAATCTCGTCAATAGCAACACAAAATTGAAATATGGGAGGCTTTAATTAATCAAAAGGTCGTCTTCACTCATTGGTGTCATTTGTTTATCTTTTTAAATCAAATCAAAACAGACATTATGATGTTATTGAGATGTTAATGTGATGTTCTGTCTCCATCATTTTCTTCTGGAGGACGTTTTACGTTATCATTTCCTCATAGCTCTTTTGACATATTTTTTCTCCAGTCCCTTTGGCCTAAACCTTTAATTTGAGACCACTCAGTTAATTCTACAATTTATGAAATGTTCACAATTTTGTTCAAAATGTTTTCCACGTGCATACTTAATCCAGTTAGTTAATCAGGTACACTCCGCTGTTTAAAATAACCTCTTTCGTGTGAACAGGTAGATAGTTCTTCCGCTGATGTCCGGTGTTTACACTTTTGCAGCTCTTAACCTGAAAATCAATCAATTTCCTTACCAATGTTAATCAAATGGAAAAATTACAAACTTTAAGTGCTTGTAAGGCCCCTCCTTTTAAATGAATATGTACCAATTTGCTTTAAAAACAACTTCACGCCGAACTATATCCAATCGGCACCAAAATCATTAAAATTGGTTGAAAATGTGGGAGGAGTTCCTTGTATAAAAAACCATGTCGCGTATTAAATATGTATAGATTTGGGTCTATGGTTGGAAAAAATCTGGGTTTTGTCCTAGAGCCCTTCGAATTCCCATGTTAACCTATCCTTTTGAAGTTTTTCGTAGCCAATAAATAGCTTAAAAAGAAGCTGACAATTTTAAATATAAACAAATGTTTCTTTAACCTAAGGTTCAACTAATTTATACCAAAGTGCAGCAGCTTTTTACGAGGGAGAGAAGCTAATGAGCTCGTCTTAAAAAAAGAAGAGGACGAGTGAGCGGAGCGAACAAACTTTGATTGAGACAATGAAGTGCAAGGCTTATCACCTAAATCAAGCTAAAAAAAAAACTAAATAATCCAGTATTTAAATTTTATTTTTTATTTTATTTAAGTGTATTTACGCCAGTGGCATTTTTTAACGTTTTGACGGGAAACGGTCCAAACCCCAGTCATGTTATTATCTAACATCGACCAGTTGTAAGAAAGCATCATTAATTAATAGCCCAATGACAAATGGCAACTGGGTCCGGAATCGAACTTTAAAAAAGCTACTAACTTTTCTTAGGATCGAACCGGCAACCTTTGGATTCAAGGCGAGCACTATAACCACTCAGCTACCCAGCCAGTTAATTATTGCTTTACGTCAAGTGGTTGCGGATAAAATTCAATTTTTCATTTGGAGGTAAACGGAGTACGTTGTCATAAGTCACAGATGCGCGTAGAGTCAAACTCTAGCTGCTCAGCTGGTAGCTATCCGATTGTGACATCAAGACATTGTTGAGTGGAGGCTTTTAACACCTTTTTATATTGTTTGGAGAAAGTATGTTTCAGTTATCTGATGCAGTTTATTACACTTGTTAACATCTCAAATCATTTTTTTCACTTGACTTTTCCAATTCCCTTAACTGTATTGACCCGTGAGTGCGATCGCACCCCTAACATCAACATTGCAGCAGCAGCATATCCGCATTGTGTGCGGTTGACCACACTGCATCCGTTTATCCACCTGTGCTAAATATCGCGTTGCGGTGTTGGTAGCACTGGTGTTATTATGCACTGTTTGCGGTGGCCGCTTGTCCACATACGTAACGTCTATAGCGCCGCAAATACGCCGGCTATTATGCGCTACAATGGCCAACGATTGTGGCGATTATTGTGAACTAAGTTTATAAATTTATCTGTTTATTACGACTTTTTCAAACTGACTCAGGACCCGGGTAAGAGACATCATTCCTTTCAAAGGCTTCTAAAATTAATATTTTGATAATATTAAAACTTTAGTACTCGCAGTTCAACTCCACGTTGCTTAGTTTAATGAGGATTCTAATAAATATTGTAATAAATATATCCTATTTATCGTATAGTTTTCATTCCAACCAACAACTCGGTAGAATTTAATCACAAATTCGAAAGTATTTTCTAATTTATATTCTTATTTAATGAGCTAAGGTTTTTTTCGAATTTGGAACTCATCTTACAGTTTTCATCCAATTTTCAAGTTTTAGGTGTTCAAGCCTTGGTTTGAGTTGTTTCTGTAAAAAAATATGAGAATCGGACTTAAAATAGAGGCACTAATTTTGATTTGGAATTTTCCCATTAGAATAACATTGGGATTGGGTTGGGAATTTTAAAATTCTGTTAGTGTGCAGCTGTAAATAAGTGTGGTTTTGGGCAATTACTGATGATCACAATAAAGGATTGGTATTGTGTAAGTGATTTAGAACTAAATGTAACATTTTTAGCAATAACCATTTTTTTTTTTTTTTTTTAATACTGACTACTATGCATATTTGATAATTTATCAAAGTACATTAAACATTTTAAACATTAATGTACTTAAATTATAAATTACAAGATAATTCTGTGCTATCAAAGTAAAATGTTTAAATCCCTATTCAATTACATAATTCTGAATTAACTTAAGAAATAAAATAGTGGACAATGTGTTTTTATGTACAGAATCTGAACATTTGTCATATTATAATCATATAGAGTTCATTGAAGAATGGGTGTTTTGCCGGTAGTGAAATTTTCCGTAGTAAAATAAATTTCAAATGGTATCTCTAATTAAATGAACATATCGAAGTCTAGCGAAATCCGCATGCACGAGTGTTGTTGCCTCACTGCATTGATTTAATCCTATTTTAAATCCGACGATAACTTCTGAAAAATTTTCAGATCGACCTCAAACTTTCCATATGTAGATTTTATGCATTGTTTGTAAAATAAGGTTTGTTGTTGAATTGTTTCTGTGCATTAATAAACTAACAATCCGCAAATAATTTCCCATAATAAATGCATTATAAGAGGCCGTTTTAGTTGGACTTGAGTTGTTTGTGTTTAAGTTTAAGGCTAAGTATTTAAGAACTACTTACCTGGCCACTATGATACCACTCAAAATACTGTTTGTTATTTCACAAATATGTAACAGTTACTTACAAATATGGAAACGTATATTTTGTATGGTCAAATAAAATAAAAATAGATTATTATGACGAAATTATAATAACTAGCGTACTGGTTGCTCGACATCGAGAAATTTAATTTGGACTTTCAAATGACATTGCTGAAAATGTTACGTTTAGTTCAAAATAAATATTACACCCGACCAATTTAATATTGTGATTATCTGTAATCTCATAAAACAACACTTATTTACAGCTTTACATTAACAGATATTTAAGATAATTTATTCCCAAATCCCAATGTTATTCTATTAGACAATTTTAAAATTTTAATGATTGATTGCGCCTTCATTTAAGTCCGATTCTCATAAACTGTTAGTAGAGACAACTAGGCCAAGCTCTATCCAACGACACCATAAACTTGGAAATCGGTTGAAAGTTGTTGGAGGAGTTCCAACTACTTAAAACAAATCCTTAGCGTATTAAATAAGTAAAGATAACAAAAAAAGTTGCCATGATTAAACTGGCACTTGCTGACGGCGGCAATAGTAGACGAGTGTCTGAAGTAACATAGTAAACAAACAGTTCGTGGAAAAGGTTATATTGTTATATTAACGTACAGTAACGAACTCTAAAATATAGTTTAAATACATATAACAAATATCCCAATAAATATAGCCTATGCTTTTGAGTTTTAATGGTTTAAAGCTATTTATTTTATCAGGGTTAATCAAACGAGAAAGAGTCTAATGCAGATTTTAGTTTTATGTATTTATTCGTGTCTTAATATAATGTTGGAATGATTTTTATTATATATTTTTTAAATGATATAAGTTTAGGGCTGAATATCTTTAGTCTGTTCATCCCCATCTGCGCAGAATAAGCGTACTTGTAGTGTATATTTTACATTAAATCACTAACTTTTTCTTAAAAGAATGTACACTGAACCAAGATACACTGAAGATATAGTACTGAACATTTCAGTTTTAACAAAACATGCTTAGTTGCAGTATAACTTTAATGACCCTCCCCCTTACACAACAAAGTTATAGTTTTAATAAGGATTGCCAAAAAATTATTTCGTTTCAGAAACAAGTAAAATTAAAATTGTTTTACTCACTATTATACTTTTACAATTAAATTAGAAAGAAAATATTCACATGAATATCCTATAAATGTTTTTTTTTATATTTAGGGTTGTATTATTTAGTTTTTGTTAAAACAAGTTTTAAAGAAAGAAGAAAGATGACTCTTGATTCCCAAGATCATTTGCTACACATTAAAATAAACGTTTAGTTTTCATTTAAAAGCTAACTGTTCAGAAAACAATCCACTAAAATCCAATTATTGATACCTATTAACTTTTGACAAGTGTTTAAACTTTATTTGTTTACCTCGAGTAATACATATTTTTAATCTAAATAAGAACAAGCCACAATACCTTCTGATTCGTCACTATACTCTTTTTGTACCTACGTCCGTTTCGATCGCGTTACTTGTTTTATGTGTAAAATGTTTTTGTTTTGTTCAACCGACGAAAATTATTTTAACAGTTATAAACTTTTGAAGTTAGCTTTAAATTAAGTTATCCAGCCCGAAACTAGTCTTCTGGACCAATGGATTGAAGACGTAAAAGTATTATGATCTTTTATGTTTTAGTCTTTCCATATACCCAGGGGCCAAACATAAATGGACTATATTTTTACCCAGAATCATTTAAATATTAAGTTAATCACACTCATGATAAACTATGAAGTTTATTGTAAGTAATAGGAAATATTTAATCCCAACAATTCAAACCTTATACTTAGAAAGTAACATATTTAATTTTAGATGTAGTTTCTTAAGTAATCAAATTAGTTTTACAATAACCTGTTTCGCTAACATCTCTACATTGAACTATACACTGCGCGTAGTATTGATGACTCCGCCAGATTGTCGCGTTGCGCGGGTGGCAGCACTGAATGCAAACCCACCAACTGCAGGTCGTGGGTTCTCCCCTCGTTCCCCCGTTTTTCCTATCGTAATTAAATAATTTAATACAAGTCAGACAGACAGACAGACGGAATCAAGGGGAACTGATGACTCGCCATTTGTTTTCCCTCTCCTGCTTCTTCCTCTTTCAATCTACTTCAGATCTCCTTGATCTGTTCTACTTGAATTCGGCCGTATTATGAAATCATTCTTTAGTCCCTGTGGTCTATAAAGTGAAAAGTAAAAAGGTCTAAAATGTGTGTTTTGAAATAAAGTAAAATTTATAATTACAACAAAAATTCGGCCCCTCAAATATATATTTTTTATCATTCTGCACGAAATCAGCTAGTTTTTTGTTCTCTCATTAGTAGACTACCAAAAGCGATTCTTTTCTGTCCTAGGACTGAAAAATCTGCTGGAGAATTTTTTAGGTCTTAGTACTGAAAAGTCAGATGTTTGCCAAGTATATTACTATTGATTTATTTATTTTATGAGCATAGTTTTGACATTCAAACGTTATGAAAAGCATTGTTTGTAAATAACAGAAATGTAAACACTGCATATTACTTACTTTGTAAATATAACCTCGAAAATACAACTTTATAGTTAATATTTTTAACGATCAAAAGTCTAACTTTCGCATTATGATAAAAAACGTTGTTCATCATTGGGAGCAAAAGTGTCTTTTTGATGCTTAATCGTTTTTAAAAACTCGGCTGCGCCTCGTTTCTAAAACACGATTGCGCACCAAAAAGACCCACTTTTGCTCCTATAATGATGAAAACTACTATTTTAGAACAGATGTTTTAACTTATTAAAATTAAATGATTCAGTGTAGTGTAGTGTAGCCTAATTTTCATGGAGAGGGCTGGGTTCAATGGGGACTGTTAGTGGTTGTGTGTTATTTAGTAACCATTAAAATTATGAAGTTGTTTAAAACAATTATCTTTACAGTTAAAAACATAAATTATTGGTTATTGATTTTTAATTTAATACAAATAAAATATATCGTTCCTATTCGTGTATAATGATTTTGAGTAAATTATTCATTTTTATCTAATATATTAATATGCAAGCATGATTCTTTTCCCTTTTACTCTCAACTCGTGTGAGTCGCAGAAGAAATCAAATAATTGAGAGTCGTTTAAATTTAATTTAATTTCAACACTTAGATGGAGTAGACTACGGGTTTCAATTAATTGTAACAATTATTTTCACGATTACACTATTGGTTTTAAACAAGGGTAATGCTATTTTATATTACTTATTTCAGGCAAGGATGAGTAAAATTTGATGTACAGTAGGCCTAGGGCCTACATTGTATTGTGGGTTTCAATAACCTATCGGGGATTCTATTTTTAGGTTTTGATTTCTCGATTATAAGCTATTCTAAGATGGCGTGGCAATATTGCTAACGGAAGTCTAATTTTCCAATATAAGTATCCCATGTTGAAAATGATACAAGTGATAATTTCTAATGCTGTCTAACCAATATTAAATTTCGATGGACGAATGATTAATTGCACTTTAAAATCAGCTTTATTATTATGTACTTTTTTCCAATAATACGTAATTTGAATTTGGTACATTACGTTTGGATTGACATTTTCTATACAACCATGATTACCAACATGTTATACTGATAAGACATCGAAGAATCGGTATCAATTTAATGTTGGAAAGATTGAACCTCGAAACATTAAAAGATTAATAAAGTGAAACATCGAAAAGGTTTTCTTTTATTTCAAGAATAACGCGCAGTAATAAAATAATAAGCCTATCTTATACCAAGTGGACGGGCACAATTCACAGCCACTGTTGAGCGCCGCTTGGTTATTCCCCTCTCCCTGTTTTATTCACAATGTCTGCATGCCATTTTTATAACTCCCATCGTCTCAACCCCTCCCTCTCGTTCGCGGTTGTCATCTTTAACCGTTGGTATGTTTTAAGGCGTTTTAAGCCTAAAATAAGGTTCTTAAGTAGAACATCTGGAACGTAAAAGACATGCCACTTACTTATCAGTTCACTAATAAAAGATGGCAAGTAAGGAACAAACAAAATAGGGTGAGAAAATACACAAATATATTTTTTTATTTTCTCTATAAAGGGTTAGAAATGTGTTTTTATAAAAGGTTTCTTAGTAAACTATTAATGCATTCAGATTTTGTTAGCGAACACACTCAAGGTCACTAGTTATAAAACTTACACCAAATTGTAATATTAGTACCAGGGGGACCGAGCTTAAGCTCGGTAAAATTATTACTTTCGTTTCTCACACAAAGCTCGTTCGCTCCGCTCACTCGCCAGGCGGAAGGTTTGCTGCACATTGGTATGATTTTCCTAAAACCACAGGTTAAAGATGTAACACATTGTTTTATTTTATTTACAGTTATCAGCTGATTTTTGTTCAGTTAAAAAATTTCCATAAGGATAACATGGGATCTTTGAAGGGCTCTAGCGCGAAAACCGGATTTTTCCCAGCTATGGGACCAGCTCCAATCGATTTCTGGTGGCCAAAACCCCCATATTCCAAAATTTGAAGGAAATCGTCGGAGCCGTTTTTGAGATAATTGTGCAAGCAAGCAAACAAGCAAACATTGCTCATATAAGAGTATAGGATACTAAAAATAAACACTCTTTACAGCAAAGGCGATATCTTTTGTTCAACCTAATATTTTTTTACATAAAAAGTTTTCAGCCTCAAGGAACGGTTTACACGACTGGGAAATACTAGGTTTCCAGCCTACATTCCATGAAAGTGCGTCATTGTTTTCTTCATACACGGCTTTTGAAACCACGTCATATTTAACAAAAAGACCTGTTAAGTAAACCAAAGAGTTATATTTGTTGCCTATGGTTCAACCAAATTATTCCAGAGTGCAGCGTTTTTAGGTCTGGTGAAAAAGCGAAGTGAATAAGGAGATATTGGAGGGAGTTACTGAACAAATAAGCTCGTCTAGAAAAACTTTTGTCACATGTGACCCCAGAGAGGTAATAAAATGACCATTCATTTTTTACAAGTTAACTGAGCAAATGCCTCCTTCATAAGTTTAAATATTGGTATAAAACTGGCATGTCGTTTATGCTTAGTGCTATATCCTTCCGGTCCCATAGGTATTTTATATAATTTAATCGTAAAAAACCTTCTTTAAACCAGAATACTTGTACAAGTATTCCCATCAGGTCCATGTTTCCTCAGTCAGCTTTGCTGTGGCGGTGTTGTGAGATGAGCGATGCACCGGAGGTGTATCAAAGTGTTCGGACCATCAGGTCCATGTTTCCTCAGTCAGCTTTGCTGTGGCCTTGTTGTGAGATGAGCGATGTTGCAGGAGGTGTATCAAAGTGTTCGGCCCATCAGGTCCATGTTTCCTCAGTCAGCTTTGCTGTGGTGGTGTTGTGAGATGAGCGATGTGCTGGAGGTGTATTAAAGTGTTCGGACCATCAGGTCTATTTTTTCCCAGTCAGCTTTGCTGTGGCCTTGTTGTGAGATGAGCGATGTTGCAGGAGGTGTATCAAAGTGTTCGGCCCATCAGGTCCATGTTTCCCCAGTCAGCTTTGCTGTGGCGGTGTTGTGAGATGAGCGATGTTGCAGGAGGTGTATCAAAGTGTTCGGCCCATCAGGTCCATGTTTCCTCAGTCAGCTTTGCTGTGGCGGTGTTGTGAGATGAGCGATGTTGCAGGAGGTGTATCAAAGTGTTCGGCCCATCAGGTCCATGTTTCCTCAGTCAGCTTTGCTGTGGCGGTGTTGTGAGATGAGCGATGTTGCAGGAGGTGTATCAAAGTGTTCGGCCCATCAGGTCCATGTTTCCTCAGTCAGCTTTGCTGTGGCGGTGTTGTGAGATGAGCGATGTTGCTGGAGGTGTATTAAAGTGTTCGGACCATCAGGTCTATGTTTTCCCAGTCAGCTTTGCTGTGGCCTTGTTGTGAGATGAGCGATGTTGCTGGAGGTGTATTAAAGTGTTCGGACCATCAGGTCTATGTTTTCCCAGTCAGCTTTGCTGTGGCCTTGTTGTGAGATGACCAATGTTGCAGGAGGTGTATCAAAGTGTTCGGACCATCAGGTCCATGTTTCCTCAGTCAGCTTTGCTGTGGTGGCAGTGTTGTGAGATGACCAATGTTGCAGGAGGTGTATCAAAGTGTTCGGCCCATCAGGTCCATGTTTCCCCAGTCAGCTTTGCTGTGGTGGCAGTGTTGTGAGATGAGCGATGTTGCAGGAGGTGTATCAAAGTGTTCGGACCATCAGGTCCGTGTTTCCCCAGTCAGCTTTGCTGTGGTGGCAGTGTTGTGAGATGAGCGATGTTGCAGGAGGTGTATCAAAGTGTTCGGCCCATCAGGTCCATGTTTCCGCTCGTTTCTCAACATAACGATCTGCTCTCAACCCTCCACTGCTTACTCTCTCCTTTAGCTTTACTGATCTCAAACTTCATTAACTATCTCACAAGCTGAGCAACGGGGTTTTAAATGTTGTATTTTTATTATTATTCTGTAGAAAGATATTATAGGATAAAACTATCGTTTGTTATAACACTTTAATATTAATTTTATTGCTTTCTTTAATTATGAAAAATAAACTATACTTTTTCAACGTAATTTAAAGACAAATGTTTTACTGAAATGAGAATCAATAGTGTAATACTGATTACCTGTATTATCTTAAAACATTAGGGCTTGTAAATAAATTGTACAATTTAAGGTGACAATAAATTCTTGATACTTGTAAACAAAATTTCTCTAACATTGATCAAAACCATGACCATCATATAGGCCTAGTTATAGGCCTATTAAGAGTGAATAATATAATCATTGACTATGTACACTAACGTGAGTGTACACGTGAGTGTACACGTGAGTGTACACAAAGTCATAACTGCATTTCGTTAACTTTACTGTAACACCATTTCTGACTATTCGTGAATATTTCTGCTTATTTATTTTAACTATAGTAGGGTTCACGAAAATAGTTCTATGAGAGTCGATAATTGTTGCCAAATTTATCCTGAAACACATTTTTATACTATATTGCACATGGCAA
The DNA here is from genome assembly GCA_030545055.2 of Neoaliturus tenellus. Lineage (NCBI taxonomy): Eukaryota > Metazoa > Arthropoda > Insecta > Hemiptera > Cicadellidae > Neoaliturus > Neoaliturus tenellus. The sequence continues at coordinate 157,163,174 of CM061531.1, forward strand.
ACATAACCACAAATGACAACATTGCAGGGCGAGAGTGGGTGATTGGGAACAAAGCTGTTAATTGAATTTTTACTATATGGAACTTAGAGTATAAAATTCTATACGATCGACTTTAAATTTCACTTAGGCGAATTTTAGACCCCCAAAAGGCTTTTTTATTACTAATTTGATTTTAATGAAATTCTCAGGTTAGATTTTAAGTGTTTTAAACTAGGTAATAAACTATAATCGAGCAATTATTTTCAAGTATTAAAAAAGATTTTTTTCCGGAATTTTTTACAGAACTTTAGTTGTTTAGGCTACATGATTTGACTAATGTAGTTGCTAAGATCAGTTTATATTTCCCCATCGCAGCTGAGTTGACGCTGTGTATGCTGAAAATAACATAACCTTTTCTTGTTTATATCTGCTCGCCGTTATGTTACGTTTTTAAATAAAATTTAATTGATATTTTGACAGACCTATTTGTTAAATTAAATAGATCAACACTGATGTTTACTTGTTGAAGTTATAAATTATACCAAAAGATAGGCATGTTGATGTAGAATGAATTGCTGTCGTACGGAATTATGCTATTAACTAATTTATGGGATACAACTAATATCTATTTGGGAGAAAGATTTAAATTGAACAACTAATTAGAATGTGTTGTGCCATTGTAGCCTATGTCTCAGGTAACAAAATATGCATTAAGTGTTAAGTAAGCGTAATCCTACAATACTTACATTACTTGATTTTTATTAATTTGCAATCATGGATTTTAAATTGTATTGTTTTTTTTTTCGCTCTACAATCTATTTACCTTTAATATTGTAAGCATAATTATTATTAAGTTACTTGCTTGTTTTGAGGTCTTAGCTAAAATCATTCTTTGTATGTATTTATTTGTAGGCTAGGCCTAGGATGTACGCCGGTTGACTTCGGACGGTTAGATGACGTTCCACTCTTCACATTCGAGGAGATGGAAACCTCCGTTCTCTCCCTAAAGAGCAACAAGGCTCCTGACCCGGACGGGATTCCCAGCGAGGCTTTAAAGAAAGCATTTTCAATTAATGCTGACTTGTTGTTGAAAATGTTCAACGCCTGTTTGGTAGAAGGGGTGTTTCCGGCTCCTTATGGAAAACCGCAAGACTTGTACTGATCAGCAAGGGCAAAGGTGATCCCGAGCTGTCGTAGTCCCACAGGCCTTTCTACACGTTGGACACGGCTGGGAAGCTGTTCGAGAAGCTGATCATTTCCCGCCTGACCTCTGCCGTGGAAGCTGCCTGGGACTCATGCCCCCATCAGTATGGCTTCAGAAAGGGACGGTCAACGATTGACGCTATCACCGAAGTCCATGGAGAGCTGTGAAGAGAGCCGAGAGCCACAACCATTTCCCTCGCTGAGTAGTGCTTCTTGTTACGCTTATGTCAAGAATGCCTTTAACTCGGCGAGGTGTTTCGATATGTTGGATGCGCTTCGCAACACCTTTCGCGTTCCTGCATATCTGTTGCGACTCATCGAGGATTATCTCCGCTCTCAAAGCCTTATTTACGACACAAGGGAGAGAAAGTGGACGATGGAAGTCACTTCTGGTGCCGCGCAAGATTCAATACTCGGCCAGGATCTCTGGAACGTTGTCTATGACAGCCTCCTGAGGTCGGAGATGCCTGAAGAAACCACTTTGGTTGGGTACGCCGATGATGTCGCAGCTCTCATTGTCGCACGCAACGTTGAGCTGGCCCAACTAAAGTTGAACAGAGTCATGCGTGTGGTCAACACATGGATGTCCGATCACGGTCTCTCGCTTGCTCTCCGTAAGACGGAGATTGTGATCCTTACGAAGAAGAGGATAGACACCGTCGTTCTGTTCCGAGTGGGAAGGGAGGTGGTCCAATCAACTTGTGCTGCTAAGTACTTCGGGATTATGGTGGACACCAAGTTAAGCTGGAGGGATCAGATCTTCCGTACGGCGGGCAAGGCCACTAAGGTAGTCACTTACCTTAGTAGGCTGATGGCCAATGTCGGGGTTCCACGATCCAGCAGAAGACATCTGTTAATGTCCGCGGTTCAGTTCGTGCTTCTTTATGGAGCAGAGGTGTGGGCAGACGCTCTCGATAAAGAGTAGTACAGGTTGCGACTCGCCTGAGTTCAACGTCGAGCGGCGCTCAGGGTGTGTTCCGCCTACCGGACAGTGTCCGAGCCTGCCGTCCTGGTGGTCGCCGGAGTTATCCCTGTCAAGCTCTTGGCAGGAGAGAGGAAGGCAATTTATCAGAGACAAAGCGAGATTGGCAAGGATACGGCAAGAACAGAAGAGCGCTCCCGAACCTTCCAGCAGTGGCAACACAGCTGGGAGCACGACACCCGAGGACGATGGACTGCGCGACTTATTAAGCACGTCCAACCATGGGTGAAACGGCGGCCAATTCTTGACAATTCACGGCTATTTTCGGTCGTACCTGAACCGGATGGGCAAGACCGGTTCACCGGACTGCATTTATTGCCCGGGCGTTCCCAACGATGCGCAACATACATTCTTCCGCTGCCCCCGTTGGGAAGGGTCCCGCCTGAAGGCCACACAAATTTTTGGTGCATTTTCGGTGGACTCGGTCTGCCAAAAGATCTTGGAGAATGAGGACAACTGGGATTGTTTATCACAGTTCGTCCGGGGCACCCTCCTGGAAAAGAAACCCGATCTGGACCGCGAAGTGGCCCAGATCCCTTGATCGAGTGGCTGGATAAGGAGTGAGCCCCACGGGCGTTAGCCAAATTTAGGCCTAGCCTGACGTAATGTGATAAACAATTCCAGGTTAGAATCCTAAAGAGTAGAGGAGGTTTTTTTAGTAGGTAAACCCGTTTTTTAGGGGAGCCCCACACTACAGGCTTGCCACCTGTGTGCGTAATGCATTTTTCTCACCTCTCCCTAAAAAAAAAGAATCATAAAAAGCGTCACCTAATAACTTAAAAAGTGAGTAAAAATTCTCGTACGGGACGGACATCGGAGCGTATTCCTAGTATTTTTATCGGACTATTTTCATGCATCTTGCTATAGAGATCACCACATCTATACTTATTTAATACGCTAAGGGTTTTTTTCGTCTTGAGAACTCCTCCTACAATTCTCAACCGATTTTCAAGTTTTTGGTGTCGTTGGATAGGGCTCAGTCTAAAGTTGTTTCCGCCAAAAATTGATGAAAATCGGACTTGAAATAAGGGCGCTATCTACAAATTAAATTTGAAATTTTCCCATTAGAATAACATTGGGATTGGTTTGAGCATTTCAAACATCTGTTAACGTACAGCTGTAGTTTTTGGTGATCACTGATATTCACAATATTGGATTGGTCGGATTTCATTGATCTAGAACTAAATGTAACTTTTGTATTGTATGAAAATAAATTGCTCGATGTTGAGCAACACGTGCACTAGTGGTATAAAATCTATCAAAATATTAGTCGATCTAGACCAAATAAGTTAAAAAAATTATTTATAACTGAAACATCTTATCTTCCTGATTGCTAGCATTTGTTTTTACAACAGCTGTCTAATGATTCAAGCTTCTATAAGATTAACATTGAAACTTTAAAATCTTGTAGGGCGTAGCCCCGTAGGCCGACGTGAATCTAATTCTAAATGTGATCATCTACAGGACAATCCCTTTCTAACGGTATGCACGGATTTCTCCCACGATGCACACACGCTGAGAAAAAATGAGGAAAAGAAACATGCTTGCCTATTAATACATAGAAGATAATCGGTGTGAAAAAAATAATTTTTTCATTGTAGTAAATTCAGAATTTATACTGAGTAGTTAGTAAAACTGCTTTAGACAGAAGGAGGTGCAATTAACGAACAATAAAAAACATCCACTTCTCGTATTCTTTAAGTATATAAAATGTTTGTAGACCTTAACTTACTTGTAATTCAACCTTAGGCTGAAAAACACAAGCAACCTAAATTAAAAGTATCATTTGCTGACTCGTAATCAAGTTTAGCCGCGGTTTGGAAAGGTCTCAAATTCTTTCCGCAATTAAAAGAACTGCAGGTTGCCGGCGCCGTGGGGCAGCGGCGACGAGAACGTCTTATGGCGGTCCACCACAGCGGGGCCGCTCGGGTAAATTATTTAATTTCATCAGAGTTTAGGGGGGGGGGCTGGGAGGGGCACTTTAGCGTAACACGGCACAGAACTTCCAGAGATTCACTTAGCGCAATTCACGCCCATACTCTCTTTCTCCCATCTCGTTAATTCTCTAAATGGGGGTTAAGTTTTTCAAAATATAACTATGTAAAACATTAAAAATAAATTGATAAATAAAAGTAAAAATGTTGTTTATTAACAATCTATGTCCAGTTTAATATCAGCTCGTGATAAAATATACTGTAAAAACCAGTCGTTGCAGCAGACCTACATACTCAGCGAATTTCCAAATTAGTAATATTAATTTTGACCACATAAACCTGCAAAACAAATATCATAACATGCTTATAAATAGGGAAATAAATGTCTATTCTCCTTACGATAACAATAGGGAAAGAGTATGCAGGTATGCTGCCATGGGGAACACTAAAAGTAGGTTTTTAGCATAAAAAAATTATTTCGACCATATGAAGCCATGTACTAAGTTTCATCAACATATGTCTATTGCTAAAGGAGTTTGGCTATTCTCCATATTTGTTAACATGGGAAAAGAGTATGCAGGTTTGATGCCATGATAAGCACAAAAACCAAGATTTTTTACCATGAATAGATGACTCTTAACCAAATGAAGCAGAATACCATGTTTCCTCTAAAAATATTGATGATAAGTGAAATATTAACACATCCATATTCCCCATAAGATTAACATTGGAGCCCCAAAATACAATGTACTGTCTTTAGACTTTTTAATATCTCGGTAACCAATGGAGGTAGAGCAAAGCTTCAAAATACTAAATTGTGTGTTTTTTAGCTAAATCCAATGGTTAAAATAATTTTTAGCGAATTTCCCTAAAGGGAATACGCTATTACCGTTGTAGCCATGGTAAGACCTAAGCCCGGGACCACTTTACTTTTTCATTTTGAGGTCCCCAGAAGCCAAAAACACCATTCGTTCATTTTCATATATATGTATATATATATATATATATATATATATATATATATATATATATATATATATATATATATATATGTGTGTGTCCGTGGTACTGATAACTTTTGAAGGGGACCTCCGATTTTGATGAAATTTGGTATGAAGGTGTAAGACCAGGTCTATTTTCATGAGTTCGCGAACCAGCATTGTCGGGTTATGGGAACGGGATTTTATGGGGGTTTTTAATGGGTTTTTGGCATTTTTGGACCTAATTTTCAAAATTCATCAATTTTAACGAAAACCATTAAAAAGATCTTAAAAAACAAACAATTTGGTATTTTGAATCTTTAAAATAGCTTAACTGGTTGTAAAGAAAATTCAAAACAAGTTACCCATGTTATACTTATGGGTAAATCTTTAAAAAGTTATATATCGCTTATTTATCAACATATCTTAATAAAAAATTTTATGAACCTTCACTAGGTGGTGAGTAATTAAGATTTGATCAAAAACCCACATGGCAGCAAATCTACATGCTAAATCCCATGGTATTCCCATGGAAAATTAATGTATAGTGGGAGCAAGAGAGATGGAGATAATAAGTTATCTGTTCCTAATCAGCTGATCAGCTGTCTTCCGCATATTTGTCAAATTTGAAATGTTTGTTTTGTTATTTGTAAAGAAATCATTCCTTTTGCATGGAAGCTTTGGATGTGCACTTTTATCAGGGCCTACTGTTAAAAAAGTTATTTATTGCAATATAAATATTAATATAAAAATTATTAAATAAAAATAATTTACTCAGAAATATAATGCCATTAAATATATTATATTTCCTTGTAAAGATTATTAATTATATAAGATAACCAAAAAGTTCTTTGATGTTGAAACAATAGTTCTTTGGAAATTCGCTGAGTACGCAGGTCTGCTGCGACGGGGGTGTTTTTAATTACATATGTAAAATGCAAAAACCCCATTTTTGGGGTACAAACCCCCCCCCCCCCAAACTATCCCTTCTGGTAGGTCGATATATCTGGTTTTCGAACTCATCCGAATAAACGTAGGATTACACATCTCTACCAAATTTTGTGTCAATCGGACAATTTTAACGAGAGTTATTGTGTCTCGGGACACATACACATACATACATACATATATATATATATATATATATATATATATATATATATATATACATATATATATATATTTACGATAAATGTTAAAATTAAACATGAGTACCCTTTGAATTTCAGTTTTTATTGCACAACATGTTTCGACTTTTAAGTCATTTTCAAGTGCTCATTCTACCTAACCTAATAACAAACAAATATTTTAATAACAAATCCCAGATGTTGTGAGTTTTTCTTGATTTTAATTCTTCAGTGGTGAAATGGTTTTTTATCTTTCTTTAAATCTAATATTTTTTCAAATATAGGATTTTTAGCTGGGAATTGAATTGCATTTAAAATATTGTCTTTGTCGTTTTGGCAATTTTTACGATTTTTACGAAAAATCTGGTATTTATAAAATAAATTGCAACGAGTGTCCTAAATACTATATAGGTCAAACAGGTAGAAGTTTCCAGAAGAGGTATAACGAGCATATCCTAGCCATAAAATCGAACAACAGAACTATTCAGAAATCTACCTATGCTGATCATATTCTCAAGACCTATAAAACACCCAAGAAAACATGACCATACTTGAATTTGCAACGAAAGGTAAAAAGATGGACATAAAAAAAGAGTTATACATATATGAAAGTTGCCAAAACGACAAAGACAATATTTTAAATGCAATTCAATTCCCAGCTAAAAATTCTATATTTGGAAAAATATTAGATTTAAAGAAAGATAAAAAACAATTTCACCACTGAGGAATTAAAATCAAGAAAAACTCAAAACATATGGGATTTGTTATTAAAATATTAGTCTGTTATTAGGTTAGGTAGAATGAGCACTTGAAAATGACTTAAAAGTCGAAAAATGTTGTGCAATAAAAATGAAATTCAAGAGTACTCATGTTTAATTTTAACATTTATCGTAATAGATACAGTAGCCCTTACAAGTGAATTTAAATCAATATACACACATATATATAGTATGTATGTACATATATATTAATGACTATTATTTTTTGTCTCTGGGCACCTAAAAACGAAAAAGTAACATGGTCCCGGGCTTAGGTCTTACCATGAGACCTGTACGGTAATAGCTTATTCCCTATGGGGAATTCGATAAAAAATATACTACTTGCTTACCTAGCATAAAAACATAACTAGTTATCTTAGGACAAGGTGTACATACTACACATGGTGTATGTATATGATTTATGATATAAAACATACTATACGCAAATAGTATGTATGTATATATATATAGTATGTTTTTCCCGGGGTGTAAATACACATTAATTTATATCTTTATATGTACAGATATCAGATGATGATTGTTAAATTTAGTAGCTAAAACTCTCCACAATGATAACATGCGGCAACTTTAAAGGACTCTAGGATGAAACAGGATTTTTAGAAGCCATGAGACCAACTGAAATCAATTCCTCGTGGCCAAAACCTCCACTCACAAATAATAATTTTTTTATAATAAATAAATCCTTGGACAGAAACAATTTCACCCGTGCAAACAGTGTTTGTTAGAGTAATAAGATTTAAATATTTGTTAAGGGATCGCATGGAGTTTTTACCTAATTTGATTACTAAGATGCTATTTTGACCAAATTACTGTAGCCTACTCGAACTTCCCAAAAACTTTAGTTGCGTTCCTAATGCTGTAATTGACAATTAAAATCCTCAGTTAATTGTAAATGAAATGTTTTCTCAATATAAATAATAAAAATAGCACATTATTTCTTATAGTTTTTAATGTGTTTATCTTAAAGAGTTTTACACACAATTTATTAATATATATATATGGTATATTTGTTTCAAAGGTTCAATTGAAACTTTGAAACAATTTCAAAGTTTCACCTCAAACTTTGAAATTGGTCCAGAAATAAGGGAGCAGTAGTGTTTAAAATAACGGCTTCACGTATTATATATATATATATATATATATATATATATATATATATATATATATATATATATATATATATATATATATATATAAAATACGTGAAGCCGTTTTTTTTAAACACTACTGCTCCCTTATTTCTGGACCAATTTCAAAGTTTGAGGTGTAAAAAGATTTGTCTTAGTTCGTAGTTTTGCAATAAGGTTTTAGATTTTTTATATTTTTATTCTGAAGGGCACGGGAAGCCCTAAAAATTCATTTTTTATCCATAAGATTAACATGGGAATAATTTGTATTGAATTTCAAAATAAAAGAGCTGTCGATAGTATAACAGACAAACACATGTTAAATCTAAGTAGAACTTTGAATTTTTTATGCAAAGGGACAAGGTTTTATTTCCAGGTACACAGGTAAATTGCGCATTGCGTTGCACAGGTACCCCTAGTAATCAAAGAAATTAAGAATGAAACACGAAAGTGTTGTTTTAAAAAGTGAAGTTAGAGAAGCTGCTTCTTGACGCCTCTCTTTGCTGGTAAAAACCCATTAGCTCAAGAGACTAACTCTACTAATTGTTTTAATGGCGATACTTAGCTCTGCTCTCTGCTTCTCAGAAGCAAAAACATGTAGGTTATTGTCTCATAAATTTATTGTTATTTCGTTTTTATTAAAATGTTGATTGTTACAATTTTTTTTTAATTCAAATTTATTCCATTCTATAGTCGACAGGAAAATATAAATTTAACTTTACATTCGGCAGCACAAGTTGAACCCCTTTAAATTTCTGGAGTATGTGGCTAGATGCATTTGGCTTACACGGTTGAAACGCTATAGGCCTACAACATTCCCATGAACTACTGAACCAATCCTCATGACATGACTTATTTGTAAAATTGAGGGGAATTAGGCATAGATTTATAGAATACTTTCGAATGCACTTGTGTTTTTAGAGCTACAACCAATGGTCCTTCAAATGTTCGGACAAAGTAATTAGTATGGAAGGCTGAAGTTAAGTGAAAATTATTTAATAGGTTTTTTCATCGTTTACAGTATACTGTTTCCCGTCACGGCTTTGCCCGTGATTGAATTTATTCTATAGCTAATTAAGCTCGTTCGCTACGCTCACTCGCTGTCACGCTCACCTTAATATAATAAATTGCGGGAACACCTAAAATTACAATTTTTCATTGAATTTGTTTCTTACAACCAATAAAAATACATACAATATAAAATAGAGATTTTCAGATTTTTTACATACTATTGTATGCCCTCTGGGTCAGAGCCCTTTGGACAGATTTGCACCAAACTTCAAACCATTGTTGAATAATGCTTAATAATGCCTGGAAGTTTAATTACAATCTGTCAAGCGGTTTCGGAGTTCATAGGCAACATACATGTAGGTTATTACCTACATACGTACATATGTACTTCCTCTTTTATAGATATGGGTAGATAACCCCACTTACAGTATTTTATATAAGCTTGATGTTTATGTTTATAGGGTGTCTCACGTAAGTTGTCTCAAATCGATTATAGATCAACTGTTTGTCCTACAATTTTGAAATAAAATCATTTCCTACTAAATCAACCCCAAGGAATAATTTTAAAATATTTTTACGTTGTATAAATACAGGGTGTCGCAGAAACTGAGGGTCACAGGTTCGAATCTCAGAAATTTCAAATACAATTATATGTCATATTATACATCATTAGAAAGGTCTATTTAATACAAACAATTTGGTGAAAATAGAATTTTGTTATCTTTCTTCGTTTCATAATGGCGTCCATTTATGTAGCCAAAATCGAAATTTACGGAATACCCTGTAATTCTGTTATTATTTGTCATAAATGACTTCTGATTCAAAATACTTATTTGAAATAAGCTAAGCTTTACAGTGCTATATCACAAGACTACAGATAATAAAAAATGTTATTAATTAGATAGTCTTATATAAATTCGAAGTAGGCCCTATTCGTCACATAGTGCGTCTTGGAGAGCTTGTAGACGAACTGTTCACAAGTGATTTTTCCTAAATGACAGTGGGGCAAAAGAAATTGTTTTAATAACAGTAGTCCGTTGAGACAATATTTGGACTGGTCGACCACAAACGGCCCTTACCTCCCCGCGCGATACTGCGTCGTCTTTGGCCGGCGGTCTCCCACAATGCGGTCGCCGAGGAGCTGTGGCTAATTACCTGGCAGACATTACGTATGCATGCGGCGAGGCGTGTGGCAGGGACACCGCACACCGCACACACTACACTACCTACACACACACACACACACACACACACACACACACACACAGCCTTCGCCGACCGCCGGCCCGACACGCCGCAGAGTGTGGAGAACTGATCCACTCTCTCTGCGATTATTGGAAAAATTCAAAATGGTTGACCATAGTTTCAATAATAACTTACATTATAGCATTATACTTGTTGGTGCTATTTCTCAGGTTGTAATAATTAAACGTCTTCCAATTTGCTCGACATACAAGGCTTTACAATAAAAATGCAAAGTTTATTAAAAATAATACAAACATCATATCTATGATACATTTTGTAACACTTATTGTTAAATAATTGATTGTACGAACTTTTTTTGTAACTTAGTAACGTTGCGTTCAGTTAAAGGTTGAAATACCAAGGATTAAAAAAAATTCCTTGTAGGAGAAAGGTTTCTGATGTATGAAGGGTTAGATATTGGGTAAAGTATTCCAATGTCTTCCCCACTTAAGTGTCTCAACAACTTTCATATTAAGTATTTAGAGTAACTAAATATACAAACATAAAAATTTAGACATTGGAATGCTCTACCTTTAAATGTACCTCTGAATTGAACCTTTGCCGTAAAATGTTTGTTTTAACTAAAAGATTCTAGACAGTTTTTGGTCAATATCATAGTACTGACTAATGTAATTACAGCGAGGATGTAACCCTACTCCTGTAGACCGTCAATGTCAAGTCCATGTAGATTGCCTTACCCCATTAGAGTTTCAATAATGTACAAGGTCGGATAAGACATCGCAGGACACTGGATGGCAGCTCGTCTCAGCTATGACAGAGGGACAAGTCACTCCCCGGACACTCTCCCGTGACTTCTACATTCTTGTTCCTCCCTCAAGCATACTCTAGCCTAAATCTCTCACCTCAAATCTAAATTGCAAGCTATCATGGTGTGAACATCTATATTTCATTTATAAATTCGTAACTTTTAAACCCGATTGTACCTTTTTTCTTGATGAAAGTAAGAACGATTATATTTTCGTATGCACGGTCTATTGTTTAATCACCATGGTAATCAATTATTAATTTTCCATGATTAATCCAATTGAAAACAAGTATTGAAAGACCAATTTTTGTGTATTTTTAAAGTATGAGGATGTTTAGGCTCCAAAGGGGTTTTTAATCCATATTTAACTTATACCGGGACAGTTAAACTATATTCATTTATTTGTTTTATTTGTATAGTACCGTTGTGTTATTTATTTAAGTCACCTTCCCATCAAATTACTTGGAGAATTGAATTTAATGTAAGATTTAGACCAATTTTTTCATTCTTTTGACGCTACATTCTTTTCATGGCATTTAGTTAAAGTGTGGTGCTTTGAATTATTAAGTTTCTTGTGTTTTATTATAATTTCCGTGTAGGTTTACATCACTATAATAAATATCCCTATTTATCTTATTCTGACGGGAGCTTAATTTCGTCAAGCTGTGTGTGTTACATTATCAATTTGTTTTTGAAACCTTTTCGCCGTATCCAGCAGTTTTCCTAAAGTTACTCGCCAGAATCACCCTATGAGTCCCGGAAGTTTCCAAAGATTCACTCCTAGGCTGTGTTTTTGCCGACTTGGATGGCCATTCAATTAGGAGAAGTGTTTTAGCGGCGAACAAACAGTTCCATTAAACCGGACGAGAGAAGAAGAAGAATGCGAGCCGGCAGCCATTACAAGGTAATGGTGGAATGGCGGTGGACACAAGCCCGCACTCACACTCTCGCACACGCTCACGCCACTTTCTTTTATTGCGAAATTTCCCGGGCTTCTCTCCTCTTAAATGGCTATTTTTTCGTTTCTTCATTTAATGAAATTAATCGTTATTTATTTACTTATTGTCAAACTACAAAAATAGTTTATTTTGGAATTGAGATGTTTATTTAAATTCTTATATGACAAGTAAGCATGTTGGTAGTTCAATGTAATCCCCTAATTAAAAAATATATTATTTATGTCATCGAAATTTTTGATTAGTCATCTTTATCCTGTGCTCTGATACGAGTAAGATATATATTTGTATGTATGTACGCACACAGATCTCTAAAGCAGCTTTAACGATTTTCTTCAAACTTTCAAATAACTTAGTTCTTTGATAAAAATAATTTATTTACTGGTCTCTATACCTTGGTATAGAGAAAATCTTGTTTCGTTACATTCTTGAAGTGATAAAAAATTTAGCATTGGTCTTACTTAGTTAATAATCAACAAAACAAAGAAATAATGAAAGCATCTAACTCAGCTGTCAAAGTAGGCCTACAGACCACGTGGCGAAGTATATAAACGTGGTGGTTTTGCATTGTAGCCCAGTTACTGAATTACCATGTAATAAAAATAATTGATCATTTTTCAATTAATTCCCAATTTTCAGTGCAATTCTCAGTGCATAGGTAGGCCTACTTTATACTGGTGATTATGAATGTTTATATAAAAGTTTAGTAAAAGGATAAAAAAAAACTAACCAATTGTAGTACGGTATTTCAAAACAAAAGAATTAGTAGTAATAATGACGTCAGCTGTTAACCAAAGAATTGCAATGCATGTGTTACACATTCAACCTGTGACTCAAGAAATATATACTAAAGTGCAGCATCCGCAGGCCTAGATTAAACAGTATGAAAGGCGAGTGAGCTCATCTTGAATGGAAACAAGCCTTTTTGCAGTTGGCATTTTAGCGCACCGTCTGTTACTGATATTGCTACTAAGATTTGTTTTAGTTTACCGCGAGAAATGCTCGGCCCCCAGGTAGACTAATATTTTTATTATGGAGGCTAAAATAACAAAAAATAGTCCAATACTATCGTCAATAATTGAAGGTTTCTTTTAGTAGTCTATAATTATTAATTATCATATCATTTACTTTTTAAAATACTAATCAATGTTATTTTTTTTACTACCTATTATTAAAATGAATGATATCAGATAACTGATACTCCCGACAATAGAAAAAAGGTGTTTAAAGCCTCCACAGAACAACGTCTTGATGGCTCAGTCGCATATATTATGTGAGCAGCACCAGTTTGACTCCACGCGGGTCTGTGACATTTTGCAACATACTGTACTAAGTTTACTGCTAATCGAAAAATTGTATTTTATCCGATACCACTTGACGTAGAGTAATAATTAAAAATAGTACATAATTTAGTTTTTTATCTTGGTTTAATGATGATAGTAAGATTTATTCCAAGCTAATAAATTTTTTGGAAATAAAAAATGACTTTTTAAACATTTTGAAAGGATGCTGACCTATAATGAATACCAGGTTCTCTTGTATTTTTGTAAATTAAGTTGTGCTTCTTTTTTCATATTTTTTTATAAAAAACAAGCTTAGCGTGGTTGATCAACTTTCTTTGTTATTTAATTTATTATTTTTCTAAGCATAATGATGTTAAGTCTTATCAAGTTCTTTGTTTCTTGAGTTTGGTGTTGAAAATATATGAAACATGTCTACAAAACCCCAATGTTTTTTGTTTTTTGTTTTTAGAAACAAAGCAAAATAAATTTAAAAATGAAAATTTAACATGCTAAATTTTTACAACAATAATTAGATTGTCTTTTCGAAGTTTAAATATCATAACACTTTCAAACCGTTTATCAACAATTCCCTACTCCAACGCAGTGCGAAGACAAACTCCCAGGGGGCCACATATTGGGAAACTGAATATCAGTTGTATAACGTTGGCAATAGATATGCCTAATATCGGATGAAAGTTGGCAATACTGCTACCGGTGCAACAGCTGGGAGACGTCTGATGTCTTACGACACAGGGTGGCCGCCTGGCCGCCATTTTCCTCCGTATCGATCCGTCGAACTTGTCATCCCGGCTTGTCCGCCCTCCTTGGCTTCACCCTTCGTCTCCGCCGGCCAATCCCTCTCCCCACCCCTCCCCCTCACACTACCCTACCATCACTCGCTCCCCCGAGGCATTCTCTCCCTCTCAAGACGCTTTATTTGTACTTTAACTCCGCCAGACGGATACGCCATGTCGCAATCCGTTTCCTCGCGAAGATCGACTGGTCATAAGGTGGAATTAGTTTATTTTCTTGGAAGATTTTAAGTCTATTTTGCTGTTACGTTGCATTTGCCGATAGCAAATGTTCATTGTCAGATTGGTTTTTATCAGGAAGTACTTTTTACCGTTCAGAAAACTTTGAGGGGAAACAGCGTTCTACTTTAAAGTTTAATACATTCCTCCTTCATTGTTTTAATTTTGTGCTTCATATTCAACTCGTTCTTCTTTCAAAATAACTGTAGTATCCGTAGGGGGCATCTATTACCACAGGAAATAAAAATCAAATGTATTTTTTGCATTTTTAACATTTTTACTTTAAACTAACAGATATGAAACCCAAGGATGACAAATGTTCTTCCTCATATTACGGCCATAGTTAAAATATGTTCGTCGTATTTCGTCATATTCCAGGATGAACATAGATGATACATAGATTATGAACCAATAGAATATAGTCTAACCCTATTCCTGTCTCCACATTAAAGGTGTTAATGAGAACTATAATATTTGTCTAAAGGAACTTACTTCGTTTTACAAATAATACGCTGATTGTCAAAGTACATCAGTTTGTATTAATGAATCATATATAAAATGCTTATATAATTAAAAAATACTTAATATATATCAATGTCATTTTAGAACCTTTTTAGGCTATAACCCTAAAGCTGGGTTTTACACGTGAGAGTTTTTCACTCTCATGAGGTACTCGCAGAGGTGTTTACACAACCAGCGAATTTTCCAAGATAGTTAGGCCTAATCCCAGACAGTTTTCTGCGAGTACTATCAACAACTGTCTGAGATTTTTATGAGAGTAACTAACTCTCCGAGAGTGAAAAACTCTCACGTGTAAACCTAGCTTATTAGTTTCGATATTGTTGCCCGCAAAACCTCAAAAATCTGTTTGGATTTGTATGTTTATTAATTTGATTTATACCTCAATTCCTTAGAAACTTACATCACTTTTTTTTGTTGTTTGAAAAGAAAACACGACAGTGAAGAATATACCCGTCAAAATATGGCATGTTATTCCATGAATAATTTAATTTAAAAACTTCCTCATTGGTAGAGGCTTTTTATGAACATAAATTATCGCCAAATGATATAAAAACTTATGAAAATCATGAAACAAACATCAAGTTTTGTCCAGTTTCAACACAAACCTTCTTCAACAAAAAGGTCTACTACCTTTCTCTTTTGAACCCTCCTATAAGATCTTTATTTATTTAAGAAAGAAAATAACAGATCATGGGTTTCAAACAGCAGAAATTTACTATTTAACGAGATGACGTAACCATAATTTGTCGGTCCAGACTATTACATGATACGTTTATGCCTCAAGACGAAAACAACTACAGTCTAAAGTCGGCAACAATAGAAAGGGCGGATGAATTTCGAGCTAAATAAATTAACCGTTGTTGCAGGAGGGCTGCCCTACAAGGTGTACCCCGGCCACGACGGCGTGCTGACGGAGAAGAGGAAGCAGCGCAGGATCAGGACGACGTTCACCTCGGCCCAGCTCAAGGAGCTGGAGAGAGCCTTCCAGGAGACACACTACCCCGACATCTACACCAGGGAGGAGATCGCTATGAAGATAGACCTTACCGAGGCCAGGGTCCAGGTAGGTCGTGCTGATGTAAACTGCTACCCTTGGAATATGTCAAAAATATCAATGGTATTTATTACAATAGGCATATGCATTTTTAAGTATTAACCAAAAGTCACCATCGATAGTTACTGTGACTAAAAGATAAAGTCGTTACTAAATTTCAGCCCTGTATGCCCTATGGTGAATTTCTGCGATATTTACTTCAACGCTGTATTTCTTGAACAATGCCCTCGTTCTGCCAAAACCCCCTTGGGATTTCCCTCTTGATATAGTTTTTATCGGAAGAACTATAAGGTATACTATAAGGCTTCAGAATAAGCTTTTAGTGAATCGGGAAAATCATTCGTAAAACGTTATAGAATAGTTATTTGTGCTTCTAGGGACTAAAGTACAATTTTTTCTCCCTGAGGGAGAAAACTACTTTAGTCCCTTGATGCACACAACATTTTTCCTCCACCTACACGAATAACAATTAGGCCTAATAGGCCTCCTTATATATGATTTAACTTTACCTTCATATGATCCCTTGCTCCGTCAAGCTGGATCAGTCACATCAACATAAAAAACACACAAGGTAGGCTATATCATTTTTAAAGAACACGAAAAAACAAAATAGAATTTAAGCCTAGTCAAAAGTTTAACACTTATGTTTTGGACTTCTTAGGTTAATAGCCTACCCAAGCGAAGTGTAAACATATAAACACGTACACAGTAGGCCTACACAGCACAAATACAGCTGCTATTAGTAAACAATGAGTAACGAAAGAAATACAAGTAACAGCTGACTGTGGCTCATGTTCTTTTTAATCTCTGTTATTCTTATGTAACTAACTTTAGCCCCGTGGTACAAAAAAAGTTGAGTTTTCCCTCGGTAGAAAAATTAAGTATTCAAGTCACGTGGGATAAAAACTAGTACTTTAGTACTCTATTCCAAGGAGTAAAATACGGCTTACGATAGTAGGTGGACGAAATAGTTATTTGTGCTTCTAGGGACTAAAGTACAATGTTTTCTCCCTGAAGGGAACGTGTTGTCGCCCGAAGGCGAAGCCGAGGGCGACAATTTCCCTGAGGGAGATTAGTACTTTAGTCCCTTGATGCACACAACATTTTTCCTCCACCTACACGAATAAAATTTAGGCCTAATAGGCCTACCGTAGATAATTGAACTTTACCTTCATATGATCCCTTGCTCCGTCAAGCTGGATCTGTCACATCAACATAAAAAACACACAAGGCAGGCCATATCAATTTTGAAGAACACGAAAAAAACAAAATATAATTTAAGCCTATTCAAAAGTTTTACACTTATGTTTTGGACTTCTTAGGTTAATAGCCTACCCAAGCAAAATGTAAACAAACACCTACACTGCCACGGCCATCTCTAGTACTAGAGATGCTGCTCACCCACTGCTGACTGAATGGTCAGCAGTGGGTGAGCAGCAGCTACAGCTGCTATTAGTCAACAATGAGTAACGAAACAAATACAAGTAACAGCTGACTGTGGCTCATGTTCTTTTTAATCTCTCTTTTAATGTTATTCTTATGTAACTAACTTTAGCCCCGTGGTACGAAAAAACTCGAGTTTTCCCTAGGTAGAAAGATTAAGTATTCAAGTCACATGGGATAGAAATTAGTACTTTACTACTCTATTCCAAGGAGTAAAATACGGCTTTGGATAGTAGGTGGAGGAAAATGCAATTTATAAGTTTTCATTGTTAAAAAGCGAATAAAAGTTTTTCCTACAAAGTTCGATAGTTCGATTCAGGATCGTTGGTAGAAGATCATTAATATTGCAATGTTAACAACCTAATTGTTTAGGAGGGACTGTGAAAATATTTTGATGTAAGGAGGACAATTATGTTTAAAACCGTATAAGGCAATACAAATAATGATAATTGCCTTTCCTTTATAAATCCACAGTGAAAAATTATCAGCGATGAGATAGCGAAATTAGATTAGACTAAATCGTGAGCATACATCAAATTAGTTAAAATATTTCAATTTTGAGAAACAAATAGGCCAAGATTTATAACTGTATGTAGCCTAAGAGGGTAATAAAAATTATACATCTCCACTGATTTGTTGGAGGCATAATCTGTTATAATTATGCTATAATGCTGGTAGAATTATAATATTCCTCTTTATATTATGACTTCTAGCGTACAAAGTTCATGGATGAAATACAGTAAACCGATAAAACCATCTCGCGATATTTTAAAGGGAGGAACCGCGACCGCGGCCGAAATCATTTGCGAGTTTGGTTTGCGAGAGCGTATGTTTGGAGAAGTCGGGGTGCCGGGCAGTATTGTTTTTAATCAGGCGCCGCTGTATTTGTTATAATGGCTCTCACACACGCACACACACGCGCACTCCCGCGCCCGCTTCGCTGCTATAGGGGAGTAATTGGACAAAGTAATTGTCGCTCGACTGCCCTTTGTCATATGAAAAATTACGGAACACCCTGTAATTTCAAGAGTTTATCAAATATTCCATATGGCTGTCCCGACGCGGCCACCCAATTGATCACATGACTGTTTTTTACGCTTCGTTCCCCAAATTGAGCGCGTTTCCAGCTTTTTTATTAGCCCCGATAGAAATGTATTTCCAGTTCGAAATTTCAATCATCCGTTTTTTAATTGATGCCGATGAATTTTTTACAAGCTCCCGTCGCTCCGGCCGGTCGAAGTGGAATGAAGGCAAAGCGTGTTTCATTAGTGCTGAGGGTCGTGAAGGTGCAAGTAGCTTAACGGTGCGATTGGTTATGTTTTGAAAGACTTTGGGTATAGAAATATTTCAACCTTGGAATATTCAACAATCGAACTTTAAAATTTTAACTACAATCTCTATATGTGTAAAACAATAAATTAAGACTAAACAATAAGGACTTTTCCTGTCACTGAACGGGACCGGGAACTTAAACAACTTTGAATATAAAAAAACATAGATTTTCTTAAACATAAGGGGAATTTATTCGCCGCAAATTGTCAACCAGAAGGCAGGAATCTTGCTATTGTTTTCACAGAGTGACCAGGGCGGCGGTGGCGGTCGCCATTTTGTCGCGGACGGTAGAGTCACGCGCGAGTCCGTGCCCCCCCCCCCCCCTTCAGAGCGGTGCTGCCCCCCCACACGGGAGTTACTGATTTAAGACTCCACCGCCAGACGATATGTCGCCACTGTTGTGGCCGTGCCTCTCCGTCCTTCCCAATTACTTGTTTTATAGCCCGACACACCGACTTGGATGCCTTTGGGGAACCCACTGTCACATTGTTGCGATAGTATGAAGAATTGTCAATAATGTTCAAGAAGTTTATTGGATTTTTAATTCATCGGATTTGTCATTTGATTATTTTGACTAAAGTCGTGGCCAAGAAACCAGGCGGATGAATGATTTTGCAATGTTGCCAAATTGAAAGTTATGTCATCATTTAATTTAATCATATATTTATACTTATGTCAAAATTTTTATGTGTTATTAGATGATACGAATTTTTATAATTTTTATAGAATTCACTCAACATGATCTAGGTAACGCTGGACTCTCAGTGTTGCCAATTCGAGCACCAAAGCATGCAATTTTCGATAATCTCTTTCATTTTTTGGTCCCATTTGACAACATCGCTTTTTCAGTCACCAGCATGATTTCGTGGCCGCTACTTGTAGGCTTACTATCAATGTTATTTGATCTACCTACATAAGTCAGTCAAGGTTACGTTAGGATTAGCTCAGTTACGTTGTATTTAACTAGAAACGGTTGTAGGGGAAACCGGTCGCAAAATATATCTCGTTTTTCTACAAGCTTTCACCATGAAACTACAGTAAAGTTCTACGAAACTACGTCAAAGTTCTTCAGCGGAAAGTGTGAATCTGATGTTTTACTAAAGAGCTTAAAGGAGAAAACTCCGCTATAAGAATAACTTTTTAACGTGTCTTACAAAAAATAGGCATCACTTATCTACACTTATCTCTCTCTTAATTAGCTATCTCTTAATGTAGACGACATACAGTTAGACACTCAAGTGATAAGTATATACTCGGCTTTAATCAATTAATAACAGAGACATCTTCCACAGGATAGTTCGTTGCTTACTAATGGAGAATCTTTTTAGTCACCAAAATAATTAACTTATGAAGAAATCACTTGCTCATTGGATGATTAATCAAAAGATGATTAACCATCCATATCAACCTCAGTATATGGTTTTGACCAATGCGAACGTATATTCAGGTATAGTTTCCGCAACGTCCACTTGACTTTGCAGACAAACTAATCGCTCTATCCCTTTAGCACCCTCTAAATGTAGATCTACATTAAATTAAAAAAGTGTATCAATCTTGCTTCTCAATTAGTCAATGGTTTTGTTTATTCGTGGTGTTGGTCTCTTATAGCATTGACTATGTACACTAACACAAAGTCAGTGCTTATAGTCTTCATATCGATTGATACTTTTCCTTCTACAATTTCAACAAAACGAATCTACAAGGATTTTTCAAACAATTGGATAAACTGAAATTCTTAGATTAATTTTGACTTCGCTTAATAGTTGAGCTTCATGGTTTTTAGTCACTTTGACAGATAAAGGGGCTTTAAATTGAAAGGGAGTAAATGCTGTTATGCTTAACAACAAATGCATACCAGTATTTGAAATGCGTTGGAAATAAACCTTCAGGATATACTCTTTTTGTATCCAACGCTTGTGAACATATAATCTATCACGTTAAGAAATCTCCTAATTTTCATCACTATTTTCATCTATAAAACTTTGGTTGTGCATACTGCAACAATTACACAACAGGGAAAAAAATACGTGTCAAATTACAACGCGTGCTCGCGCCCTACAGAGACATCGAGGGTGACACGACAATAGACAATCGCCGCTAATATCGTGTGAACGCCGCCGCCGCCGCCACTCCACCCCCGGTTAACCGGCGTTCCCATATCCGGCAGTCAAGCGGTGGAAAACCCATCGACCACGTCCACTCCGCCCCCAACCAACCCCCGCACAATCATGAATCAGGTCCGTGAAATGTGAGTCGGATGGTATTGTGGGTCATTGGGGTGTAGTGGCTTGTAAAACATCCTGTTATAAATTTTCTATTGACCTAAGAAATATTATAGAATACCAATACTCGCCTACGGCTCGATGGGGGCTCCGCCCCCATGCCCCCTCAGGGGTTGCCCCTGAGTAGTTAAAGCCCAAATTAGAGTCGTCGTTACGTCATAGATATATCTTTCATAGTTATAATTTGAATGCCAGAGCTCAAAGTTCAAGATTTCATAAAAGCTTAGTGTTAATTTGGGGGGATACATAGTGTTACTTGGAGATTAAAAGTAAAAAGCAATTATAAAATAATTATTATCTTAGCTTTTTACAGGCTGCGAGACTATCTTCAATTTATATGTGAGAATTTTTTGATATTTAAAGAATGGTAAAAGAATCGTTGAGGGACATTACGTCATCGCGCAACTAAGAACTTGGTGCAATGAAAAAAGTACAAAAATATCGAATTATCATTAAATTTGAATTAAATGTGTTTAAAGGTCCATTTTTGTAAAAAAAATTATTTGTTCACTTGAAAAGAACTTAGCCATTACAAATGTTCAAATATGCTACAAATTTAAACCTGAAAGGTAGAGAAACGGTTAAAACAAAACTTATGTGTTAAAAAGTTGTGGGATCACGCATCTTGGTTACTTAGCGCAAATAAAGGAAATAACGTATAAAAATTAAGAAAATCTTGTTAATCAATAATTAAGTCTAAATTATTAAACTGGTTAGTACCACCGAAGTAGTGGACTGCCAATTTAACTTTACTCACAATTAATACTAATAAAAAGTTTGAAAATTGCTTATGGCTTTTTTCTTTTTTCCCTAGTCTCTTAATTCATAAAAAAACTGTCCCCACTTAGGAAAATAAATAAAAAAATTCTAAACATTTCCAAATCGATGCAAAAGTTCACATTAATAACTGTAAACTAAAATGCCTTGCTTGGATAAAATAAAACTATAGGTGCATGGTGGTAATAATAATAAAAATAATCGGCCTGTAAAATTCACCACTAAAAATGGAAAAACTTATTTTAGATAAAGAGTGTTGATATTGACAATGGTTTTGTCAAATCATGACTTACGAAAACTTATAAAATAATTGTTTATTCTTAGGCCTCCTTAGACAGTAGATCTAGGTTCTTGTATAAAGAAAAAAACATTTGGGGAAATGAACAAATATTTATATATGTAATGTACAGCAATATCTCACCTAAAATAATCAAAACCTTCAATGGGATTATTTTAAATATAAGTAATTGTAGGGATAGAATGGAGTTGTGAAATAATAATGGACTATGTAAATATTCTAGATATCATGCTTAAAAATTGATATGTGTTAAAATTTTGGCCACATGATGTAAGTAGTTGGTGTATTCAAAATGAATAAAAGTGGAATAAAATTATAAGTTTTAATTGAGGTACGCTGTATATAATGAAAGACAAAAATACTTAAGAAAGATATTAGAAAATTTAAAAATCCACCGATAATGAGTTGCAGGTGAGGCCCACCGAAGAACTGCCCGCTAAGACAGTAAGAAAACCGGCTAATACGAAAATCGCCTGTAGCTCGTTTTTTAAAACCACATCCTAGTTCTCCTTAGTTCGTAAAAAATTGAGAATTGTGAAATCATGATCGATTATGGAAATATTCTAGATATTATGGTATATGGAGGCTCCACCCCCTTTCCCAGAAATTAGTTGCCCCTATTCTTTAATTGCCGTAAAAATCTCAAGCACTGAACATGGTAGTTGAGGCCTCCACCCCATAACCCTCGTTGTAATTTTGTTTGATACTCTAACTGTACTGATTAGGGTTATGAGTGTGGGTTTATGTGTAGTTTCTATGTACCTATTATACCTGAGTACTAGTACAGATTTTAAGTTAAACTTGTTAATTTTGTTTGATACTCTAACTGTACTGATTAGGTTATGAGTGTGGGTGTATGTGTAGTTTCTACGTACCTACTATACCTGAGTACTAGAATAGATTTTAAAAGAAACTATACTGTAGTAAACTAGTCGCCAGGGGATGTGACGCCATGCCTTGCCTCACCCTCCTAGCGCAAAAAGTATGAAAAAAAAAATATCTGGATAAAATGGATGAAAATGTAGGATGGCTAAGCTAAATAAACTATTTTGCATAAACTAATTATTATATAAACTATTATTTAAATGAAAAAATAAATACCGTCAGAAAAAAATAGGACAACATGAACAAACTGTTATGAACCCGCTACAGGCTAATCACAAAAATACTATTCGATGCAAAATAAAAATGTATGTTATAATTTAAGAATAATTATTATAAATACTACTCATAAATCCTGTTGGAGTTACAGGGATAATTCAAACATTAGTTAAAAATTAGAAATTTACCTCGATTCGTTGGAAACCAAAGTTTTAGGTCAGTAAGTAACAAACAATGTAAAAAATCGCTAAGTAACAACAAACAATTCAAAACAATCAGTTACCTAACAATTAATTGTAAAACAACAGTATGGCCTAACAGGTAGAATAAAAGGCATTCATAACACTTATTTTTTTTGTTTGGTATGTACTTCCCCACTCACTCATCAGGGTATCAGAAATTCATCAAATGTCGGTAAAGTAGATTTAGTTCTCGCTTGGGAATTACTGTGTAGTAAGTGATATATGGGTGATATAACTAAACTTCGCTTAATCTACTTTACCGACATTTTCTGATACCCCGATGAGTCAGTTACACATTCGGAAGTATATAATTTAGAAGACTCGCCTACGGCTCGATGGGGGCTTCGCCCCCATGCCCCCAGAGGAGTTGCCCCCTAGTTTGAATTAATAAAAAGTCAAGTTTGAAATAGTTTAGTTCAACACAAGATCTGGACAGGCAAGCCCGTAACAAAACTATCTAATACTGTAAATTCACAATCAATAGTAAAAAAGCTTTAATAATCTCCTATTAGTAGGTTTTAATACCCCTCCTTAGTAAATAGTTTAAAAAATGTGAGATAAATATTATTTATGTAAATATTCTAGGTGTTATGCTTGATGGAGGGTCCAACCCAATAATTGGTTGCCCCAATTCCGTAAATTACTGTCAAAACCTCATACAATGAACAGGCTAGTTGAGGGCTCAACTCCAACGGCAGTAACAGAAGCCGCCAATACACACTACTCACAATAAATAATAATAAGCTTTGAAATTTGCTCACGGCTCATGGTTTAATCCCACTCCCCCCTTAATTCGTTAAAAAATATAATGTTGTGAAATATTAATGAACTATGTAAATAGTCATGCTCAAAAGTTGTGTAAAAATTTGGAGATACGATTATGATTGCACATGATTGAGGTAATAATAGCTGTATTCTGAAAAGATAAAAGTGGAATAAAATTATAAGTTTATATAGAGGATCGTTGTATGTAATAGAAGAAAAACGGGACAAAATCAAGATATTTGAAATTAAAAAAAAAAAAAATGGTATAGGCTAAGATGCTTCAGTTCCGCCACGGGGTGGCCAAAAAACGCAGGAATCATATATGTACCATATAGAGAAACGATAACAATTTTATCATTCAAAATCAGCAATTATTAGTTTAACAATTTTAAATGTTATATATATTAGTTCAGAAAATTAATAAAAATAGAGCCCTAGTAGTATGTAATAGATCACAGGGTATTAGGTACTATAATCATGAAGTCTTAAAATCTTTATTTAGTCTTAAAATGAAGAAAGTTGCAACTTAAGAACCATAAAATCGGCGTACATTATGCATTTTCAACCATTGGTAGTAAAAAAAACCAATTGTGAAATAATAGCCAAAAAAGGATTATCGGTTAAATTAAAATATACTGAAAGAGTTACAATAATTGATAAGTATAGAATAGTTTTAAATTACAACAATAATAGGGTTAATCGAGACTTTAGGTGAGAGCACTGCATTGAGAAAGTTTGACGGACAAAGTGGCAGCGAGAAAAATTACTATTGAGTTTAATTCAATTGGTTATTATAATATTTCTCAGCCTGATGGGTCATCAGATATGTAGATGGTTTAAAAAAACGTCGGAAGTAGGTAAACATTAGCCAAGGTAAGAATGGAAAGTTCAATCGGTCTATAACTTGATATGTTCAATCGTTTCCTAAACTAAAATCTAAGCCTGATTGGACGGCAGCAAATAGGTCAAAGACCGGATGTCAAACGTGTTGGGACACGTTCAACCTTTAACTAAAACTGCACCAGAACTATCAACTGAAGCGCTATATTCAATCTGGGGATTCATATAGAGAGACAGCATACAAATAGTACAAAATTAAGAATAATTACTGTATTAGGGTTTTTCGGCGTACATTATGCATTTTCAACCAATGGTAGTAAAAAAAACCAATTGTGAAATAATAGCCAATAAAGGATTATCGGTTAAATTAAAATATACTGAAAGAGTTACAATAATTGATAAGTATAGAATAGTTTTAAATTACAACAATAATAGGGTTAATCGAGACTTTAGGTGAGAGCACTGCATTGAGGAAGTTTGACGGACAAAGTGGCAGCGAGAAAAATTACTATTGAGTTTAATTCAATTGGTTATTATAATATTTCTCAGCCTGATGGGTCATCAGATATGTAGATGGTTTAAAAAAACGTCGGAAGTAGGTAAACATTAGCCAAGGTAAGAATAGAAAGTTCAATCGTTCTATAACTTGATATGTTCAATCGTTTCCTAAACTAAAATCTAAGCCTGATTGGACGGCAGCAAATAGGTCAAAGACCGGATGTCAAACGTGTTGGGACACGTTCAACCTTCAACTAAAACTGCACCAGAACTATCAACTGAAGCGCTATATTCAATCTGGGGATTCATATAGAGAGACAGCATACAAATAGTACAAAATTAAGAATAATTACTGTATTAGGGTTTTTTTGTGCGAAAACCTACAAGAAATTTTCCAGCATGAGAAGACTAAAGTCTAGAAAATGTAGTAAGACCTAAAATATTTTTAGCAATTAATCATTTACTTTACGGGCGTTACTGCGGCAAAAAATATGCAGTACTTAAATTATATGTTTAAAGTATTCGCACAAGCTTCGTAGAGCTCACCATAGTAATGATAAAATTAATAATATAATATTGTAACAAAGTATTCCAGCACTACGCTCAATCGTCTCTCAAAAGACAAGAGTAATAGCAATAGCCAATATGAACAAATGAATTTAAATAAAACGAAACGAGAACCTCACATTTCAATCAACATTTTCGTATTACTTTAGGGTACGTGCATTAAATTTATTTCACCATCCTTAAAACAAATGCTATATTACAGTTACAGCTATATTACAATATACTGTAAACTGAAATTTGCACTAACGTAGTTTATACAACGTTTGAGATCACTGCTCTGCATAACTGTCACAAAAACTTCATCAGGAACAGGTGTGGATAAAGGACATAATTTAAATACAACCGAGAATTAATGCATCGAAACACCGTCGTGTACATAGAGATGTTCAAGTTTACATGAAATACATAAAAGTAAAAAATTGCAGTTTTATGATTTTCCCTAAATTGAAACATCTCAAAGAATATCCATGCCAAATTACATCTAAAAATGAGCTAATACAACTGTAAATATCTAACACATAACATAACAATACTATGACCTGAAAATTGACGGAAGGAAATACGCCAATTTGTCGAAAAATAGGTTTTCAAATATCCATAACAGGATTAAAATTATATTCCTACGAAAACCTTTCCTTAGAAAAGCTACGCCAGAATCGTTACGAAATAGAATATTTTATATAACATCTTACTTCAAGAATGCGACAATAATTCAAACTTACTGGAGTGTAGTTAAATTTGTTCAATAATATAAGTACGAGAACTAAACCTGTTGACTGATCATCACTAAAACAGTAAATGAAAATGTCTGTGTAAACTGTCACCCGAAATGGGAATTTCATCCATAGTAAAAGAAAATTTTCCATTGGTAAACTTTCAAGCTAGCGCACATGCTGCATTAGATACCGATTGGGCATTAGTGCTGTACAGCAACCTACCGTCGGTCAAGTTAATTAATGATTATCATTCAAGGAATACGTTGATGGTATCAAGCACGGGTGTAGTTGAAAGAAATCATCAAAAACGAGCGAGAACTAATTCTGCAAAGTGATCTACGATACCATGCGGTGATGTACGCCGATACGGCTGAACTACGTTACCGACAAATCTATATTTTTTACCTTTTTATAGTTTTAAAGTAGAAAAAATTGTAGTTTTATGATTTTCCCTAAATTGAAACATCTCAAAGAATGTACATGCCAAATTTCAAGTCTCTATTTTAAAAGGTCGCTTCAGGACTTTAAGATCATCAGTGAGTCAGTCAGTTACACATGCGGCTGTATATATTATAGACTCGCCTACGGCTCGATGGGGGCTCCGCCCCCAAGCCCCCTAAGAGGGTTGCCCCAAATTTGTTAATTGCTCTAAGTCTCAAGTACCGAACAGGCTAGACCCCCCTTCTAGGGGTTGACCTAAATTTTTAAATTAATAAAAAGTCGTGTTTAAAATACGTTAGTTCCACGGAAGAACTGCACACTCAAGACAGTAACAAAACCGTCAAATACACAAAATTCACAATCAATAGTAAACAAAGCTTTTAAAAAACTCATATGAATCGGTTTTAATACCCCTTCGTAATTAGAATTCGTTTAAAAGTTTTGAGCTGTGAATTTATAATTATTTATTTAAATATTTTAGGTGTTATGCTGGTAAAAAAATATACTTTAGATTAGACGATTGTTGTTGTGTTAGATGAAAAGAAATTTCAATTAAAAGAGTTATAGTTGTTGTTGTTGCTATCATTATATTTAATCGTAGTAGTTATGGTAACAAATATTTCTCTGTTATCCTATCCTATAATATAATACAAGCTATGTCTGAAGGGATGTGTGTTCCACGATCTCGAAATGTAGCTGTTAGATTTTTCTTAAGCTTTGCACGAGTGTTTGCCCACAAATAAGTTTAGAAACAGCCTCAGTCCCAGGAAAAATCGAAGTTGGTCTAAATTTAAGTTTAAAAATCGTTATTTTTAACATTGGTCTTATAGGTTGCTATTTTGGTAACGAAATAACAACTAAAAGTAAACAAAAATAAAGGAACATAAATTTTAAGCAGTTTTTTAACAGCTGTTATCTGTGAAGAGTCTGGTGTAGATTTAATAGCTTGATTACCATGACACTATAACAAAAGTCAATTAAAACCAACGAGCAAGGCTCGTTTAACCTGGTACTAAATAGAGATACAATTATGGGAAAATTGGCATAATCCCATGCCTGACCCAACTCAAATAAAAACTTGTAAATTTCAGGAGATAGAAGAAAAACGTTTAAATCACTGAAATAGCGTATAACATTCAAATCAATGAGCGAAAACAAGAATTAAATAACATGAAAACAAAATAATAGGAAAGAATAAAAACGGGGTTGATCCGCAAAAAACCCCTACTATTACAAACAACTAATTATAAGAATATAAAATCGAGACCTGTGAAATAATAATTTATTCATAAAGACCTGTTTGTTTTGTTCAATATTCATTTAAAAAATCTCAAAAACATATTTTAAGTGTGTACTAAAATATAATGTAAAACACTGAATATAAATAAAACAGAAAGATAATAATTACCTGTCTATTAATTATCATACAAAGTAATAGAAGTTAAGGTCACGGCACGAGCAACACAGTAAATTCATTGAATGCGAAATTCGGCCGAAAGCTTAACTTGGGGTGAATTTGAATTAGTAATCTGGAATGAGGTGAAAATGAAACGAGAACCTAACATTTAAATCTGTTCTTTTTGTTCAATTTTTATTTAAACATTCTCAAAAACATATTTATAAGTGTGAAAAAAATATCTAATATAAGACACTGAATACAAATCAAACAAAAAGATAATAAATATCTGTCTATTAATTATTGTACAAAGTAATCGAAGTATGTTACGTTAAGATAACAGCTCAAGCTTCACAGCAAAATTCATAACGTTAAGATCACGGCACGAGCTACACAGAAAATTCATTGAATGCGTAATTCGGCTGAGGGGTTCTCATGGGGTGAATTTGAATAAGTAATCTAAAATAAATTGAAATTAAACGAAAACCTAACATTTAAATCTATTACTTTTGTTCAACACTTATTTAAACATTCTCAAAAACAAATTTTAAGTGTGAAAAATTCAAATATAAGACACTGAATATAAATCAAACAGAAAGATAATAATAAACTGTCTATTAAGTATTGTACAAAGTAATCGAAGTATGTTACGTTAAGATCACGGCTCAAGCTTCACAGAAAATCTATTCAATGCGAAGTTCGGCGGAGAATAATCCCGTGTGAATTTGAATAAGTAATCTAAAATAAATTGAAACAAAACGAGAACCTACATTTAAATATGTTAGTTCAGCTAAACAGTTATTTAAAAATTCCCTAAAACATACGATATTTATGATGTGTGTAATATATAAAGGAAACGAGCTTTCAATGCAGCATAATCTCATTGCTATTTTGAAGTCAAATGGATAACGGTTTGTTATATATGAGGGATACTAACGTTGCCAACAGCAAGGAAGCAGGTGTAGTTAAAAGACATGATTTAAATACAAGCGAGAACTAAGCGACTATTCACCCGCCATGGGAAATTAATTCATAGTAGGAGAAGAAAATTCACCTTTGGTAAACATTCAAGATAGCGCATATGCTGCATAAGCTACAAATTAGGGAATTATCACTGTATATATTATCTAGTATAACCCTGGGTCCCTGGTGAAATAACCCGCTCTCAATACAAAATAACGCCGTAGTTTACAATATATATTAGAGTCTATCCATCGAAGGATACAATGAGTATATCAAACACGGGTGTAGTTGAAAGAGATCATTTAAACGCGAGCGAGAACTAAACCTGAAGTGTGATCTACGATACCACGCGGTGATATACGCTGATACGGCTGAACTACGTTACCGACAAATCTATATTTATCACCTTTTTTATAGTTTAAAAGTAAAAAAGTTGTAGTTTTATGATTTTTCCTAAATTGAAACATCTCAATGAATGTCCATGCCAAATTTCAAGTCTCTATCTTAAACGGTCGCTTCAGGAATTTAAGATCATCAGTGAGTCAGTCAGTTACACATGGGGCTGTATATATTATAGACTCGCCTACGGCTCGATGGGGCTTCGCCCCATGCCCCTTGGGGGTTGCCCTAAATTCGTAAATTAATAAGAAGTCAAATTGTTAAACAGGTTAGTTCCAACCGAAGAACGGGTCAATTTAAGATCATCAGTGAGTGAGTAAGTCAGTCAGTCAGTTACACATGGGGCTGTATATATTATGTAAATATTCTAGGTGTTATGCTTGATGGAGGGTCCAACCCAATAATTGGTAGCCCCAATTCCGTAAATTACTGTCAAAACCTCATACAATGAACAGGCTAGTTGAGGGCTCAACTCCAACGACAGTAACAGAAGCCGCCAATACACACTACTCACAATAAATAATACAGTAATAAGCTTTTAAATTTGCCCACGGCTCATGGTTTAATCCCTCTCCCTAGCTTCCCTTAGTTCATTAAAAAATATGATGGAGTTGTGAAATATTAATGAACTATGTAAATAGTTATGCTCAAAAGTTGTTGTGTAAAAATTAGGAGATACGATTATGATTGCACATGATTGAGGTAATCGCTGTATTCTGAAAAGATAAAAGTGGAAAAAAATTATAAGTTTATATAGAGGATCGTTGTATGTATTAGAAGAAAAAAGGCACAAAATCAAGATATTTGAAATTTTAAAAAAAAATGGTTTAGGCTAAGATGCTTCAGTTCCGCCAAGGGGTGGCCAAGAAACGCAGGAATCATATAGGTACCATATAGAGAAACGATAACAATTTTATCATTCAAAATCAGCAATTATTAATTTAACAGTTTTAAATGTTATATACATATTACTTCAGAAAATTAATAAAAATAGAGCCCTTGTAGTATGTAATAGCTCACAGGGTATAAAGTACTACAATCATGAAGTCTTAAAGTCTTTATATAGTCTTAAAATGAAGAAAATTGCAACTTAAGAACCATAAAATCGGCGTACATTATGCATTTTCAACCAATGGTAGTAAAAAAAAACCAATTGTGAAATAATAGCCAAAAAAAGGATTATTGATTAAATTAAAATATACTGAAAGAGTTACAATAATTGATAAGCATAGAATAGTTTTCAATTACAACAATAATAGGGTTAATCGAGACTTTGTGTGAGAGCACTGCATTGAGGAAGTTTGACGGACAAAGTGGCAGCGAGAAAAATTACTATTGAGTTTAATTCAATTGGTTAGTTTAATATTTCTCAGCCTGATGGGTCATCAGATATGTAGATGGTCTTAAAAAAACGTAGGAAGTAGGTAAATGTTAGCGAAGGTAAGAATGGAAAGTTCAATTGTTCTATAACTTAATATGTTCAATCGATTCCTAAACTAAAATTTAAGCCTGATTGGACAGCAGCAAATAGGTCAAAGACCGGATGTCAGACGTGTTGGGACACGTTCAACTCTTCAAAGTAAAACTGTACCAGAACTATCAACTGAAGCGCTATATTCAATCTGGGGATTCATATAGAGAGACAGCATACAAATAGTAGAAAATTAAGTTAAAATTACTGTATTAGGTAATTTTTGTGCGAAAATCTACAAGAAATTTTCCAGCATGAGAAAACTAAAGTCTAGAAAATGTATTAAGACCTAATATATTTTTAGCAATTAATATAGAAATTAAAGCGGACATCACCTGAATGTAAAGATACGCTTTCGATTCAGTAAATTCATTTTCAATAATAACACAGCAATCAGAGGGACAACCATACTCAAACAACTGTGCGCCCAATCGAGATTAATTATCGGGAAGAGGTGTAGTTAAAAGATATCATTTAAATACAAGCGAGAACTAAGCGACTATAATAGCGCTCCAAGCGACATCTCTAAGAACCAACGTACTTCCTTACGACACCTCGTCTTTTGAGAATTATTTATAATTTGAAAGCTGAAAATTTTTAGTTTTTGGGCATTAATACTGTCTAGAACAAAGCGAGAATTGCTGAAATAACCCGCTCTCTATGCAGAAAAACACCGTCGTCTAATCAAGACATTCATGCTAACGTAATTCAATAATGGTATCATACACGGGTGTAATTGAAAGAGATCATTTAAACATGAGCGAGAACTAAACCTGCAGAGTGATCTACGATACCACGCGGTGATATACGCTGATACGGCTGAACTACGTTACCGACAAATCTATATTTTGAACCTTTTTTATAGTTTAAAAGTAAAAAAGTTGTAGTTTTATGATTTTCCCTAAATTGAAACATCTCAAAGAATGTCCATGCCAAATTTCAAGTCTCTATGTTAAACGGTCGCTTCAGGACTTTAAGATCATCAGTGAGTCAGTCAGTTACACATGGGGCTGTATATATTATAGACTCGCCTACGGCTCGATGGGGGCTCCGCCCCCATGCCCCCTTAGGGGTTGCCCTAAATTTGTAGAATAATTTAAAGTCAAGTATTGAACAGGCTAGTTCCACCAACTAACTGGACAGCGAAGACAGTAACAAAACGGGCTAATAAGCACTACTCACAATCAATAATAATAATAACAATAATATCCTTTGAAAATATTTCACGGGACTTAGCCCCCATGCCCCCTAGTTGATTTTACTAATTTCGTTCATCATTCACAAAGTCTCAAATAATGAACTGTCTAGTTCCACCAAAGTACTGAACAGGCTAGTTCCATCGAAGTTTTGAAAAGCTAAGTTTTAAATTACGTGTAGCTCTACTACAAAAATGTATGATACTAACTCCACGTTACCAACCGCTTGGTCTGGAACGTCAACGATTTTAGATGCGGCACAGAAAAATTGCAATGGGGCAAAATTAATCCTAATTAAGTATCTTTAAATTAAATTTTCATAGATAAAAAATGTAATGTGCCCACTATAGCAAAACAATAATGCTAAAAATAGAAAATAATTGATTATGTGTAAATAACTATTAAAATAATAAAAATAATCAAGCTATAATAATGCATAAACTAAAGAAATTGAAAGTAACACTTAAACCGAATCTAGGATCGCCAACCACGATATTAAAAGAATCGGAAAATAAAAACTAATAAAAATCGAAGTATTGAAAAGCTAAGTTATTAATTTACTTGTAACTCTACTAAAATGTGTGATGCTAACTATTCCACGTCACCAACTACTTAGTCTGAAACGTCAACGAGTTAACATGCGTCACATTAAAATTGCAATGGGTCAAAATAATTCCAAATTAAGTATTTTTAAATGAGATTTTCGTACATTTTAAAAATAATATGATATGCCCATTAGAGTAAAACAATAATGCTAAAAAATAGAAAACAACCAATAATAAGTGTGAAAATTGCTATTAAAATAATAAAAAATCAAGCTATGCTAGTTAATAAACTTAAGAAATTAAAAATACAATTTGAACTAAATATAGTATCGCCAACCACGATATTAAAAGAATCGGCTGATACAAACTAATTAATAATAAAAACTTGTAAATTTCAGGATATAGAAGAAAAACGTTTGATTTACTGAAATAGCAAATAACATTCAAATCAATAAGCGAAAACAAGAATTGAATAACATGAAAACAAAATCATAGGAAATAATAAAAACGGGGAAGATCCGCAAAAAACCCCTACTATTACAAACTACTAATTATAAGAATATAAAATCTAGACCTGTGAAATAATAATTTATTCATAAAAAACCTGTTAGTTTTGTTCAATAGCCGTTTAAAAATTATTAAAACATATTTTAAGTGTGTATTAAAATAAAATATAAAACACTGAATATAAATAATGCAGAAAGATAATAATTAACTGTCTATTAAGTATCGTACTAAGTAATCACGACACGATTACTTACACGGCACGATCTAGACAGAAAATTCATAGAATGCGAAATTCGGCTGAGAAGTTCACGTGGGGTGAATTTGAATAAGTAATCTAAAATAAATTGAAATGAAACGAGAACCTAACATTTAAATCTGTTCTTTTTGTTCAACACTTATTTAAACATTCTCAAAAACAAATTTTAAGTGTGAAAAAATTTAATATAAGACACTGAATATAAATCAAACAGAAAGATAATAATTAACTATTAAGTATTGTAATCGAAGTATGTTACGTTAAGATCACGGCTCAAGCTTCACAGAAAATCCATTCAATGCGAAATTCGGCCGGAAGAATATTCCCGTGTGAATTTGAATAAGTAATCTAAAATAAATTGAAACAAAACGAGAACATAACATTTAAATCTGTTAGTTCTGCTCAACAGTTATTTAAAAATTCCCTAAGACATATTTATGATGTGTGGAAAAATATAAAAGAAACGAGCTTTCAATGCAGCACAATCTCATTGCTATTTTGAAGTCAAGTGGATAACGGTTTGTTAAATATGAGGGATACTATCGTTGTCAACAGCAAGAAAGCAGGTGTAGTTAAAAGACATGATTTAAATACAAGCGAGAACTAAGCGACTATTCACCCGCCATGGGAATTCTCCATAGTAGGAGAAGAAAATTCACCTTTGGTAAACATTCAAGATAGCGCATATGCTGCATTAGCTACAAATTAGGCATTATCACTGTATAAATCATAACGAGTATAACCCTGGGTACCTGGTGAAATGACCCGCTCTCAATGCAGTAAAACACCGTAATTCATATTTAATTGGAGTTTATCCATCGAAGGATACAATGCTTATATCAAACACGGGTGTAGTTGAAAGAGATGATTTAAACACGAGCGAGAACTAAACCTGCAAAGTGATCTACGATACCACTCGGTGATATACGCTGATACGGCTGAACTACGTTACCGACAAATCTATATTTTTAAATTTTTTTATTGTTTAAAAGTAAAAAAGTTGTAGTTTTATGATTTTCCCTAAATTGAAACATCTCAAAGAATGTCCATGCCAAATTTCAAGTCTCTATCTTAAACGGTCGCTTCAGGACATTACTATCATCAGTGAGTCAGTCAGTGAGTCAGTTACACATAGGGCTGTATATATTATAGACTCGCCTACGGCTCGATGGGGGCTCCGCCCCCAAGCCCCCTAAGAGGGTTGCCCCAAATTTGTTAATTGCTCTAAGTCTCAAGTACCGAACAGGCTAGACCCCCCTTCTAGGGGTTGACCTAAATTTTTAAATTAATAAAAAGTCGTGTTTAAAATACGTTAGTTCCACGGAAGAACTGCACACTCAAGACAGTAACAAAACCGTCAAATACACAAAATTCACAATCAATAGTAAACAAAGCTTTTTAAAAACTCATATGAATCGGTTTTAATACCCCTTCGTAATTAGAATTCGTTTAAAAGTTTTGAGCTGTGAATTTATAATTATTTATTTAAATATTTTAGGTGTTATGCTGGTAAAAAAATATACTTTAGATTAGACGATTGTTGTTGTGTTAGATGAAAAGAAATTTCAATTAAAAGAGTTATAGTTGTTGTTGTTGCTATCATTATATTTAATCGTAGTAGTTATGGTAACAAATATTTCTCTGTTATCCTATCCTATAATATAATACAAGCTATGTCTGAAGGGATGTGTGTTCCACGATCTCGAAATGTAGCTGTTAGATTTTTCTTAAGCTTTGCACGAGTGTTTGCCCACAAATAAGTTTAGAAACAGCCTCAGTCCCAGGAAAAATCGAAGTTGGTCTAAATTTAAGTTTAAAAATCGTTATTTTTAACATTGGTCTTATAGGTTGCTATTTTGGTAACGAAATAACAACTAAAAGTAAACAAAAATAAAGGAACATAAATTTTAAGCAGTTTTTTAACAGCTGTTATCTGTGAAGAGTCTGGTGTAGATTTAATAGCTTGATTACCATGACACTATAACAAAAGTCAATTAAAACCAACGAGCAAGGCTCGTTTAACCTGGTACTAAATAGAGATACAATTATGGGAAAATTGGCATAATCCCATGCCTGACCCAACTCAAATAAAAACTTGTAAATTTCAGGAGATAGAAGAAAAACGTTTAAATCACTGAAATAGCGTATAACATTCAAATCAATGAGCGAAAACAAGAATTAAATAACATGAAAACAAAATAATAGGAAAGAATAAAAACGGGGTTGATCCGCAAAAAACCCCTACTATTACAAACAACTAATTATAAGAATATAAAATCGAGACCTGTGAAATAATAATTTATTCATAAAGACCTGTTTGTTTTGTTCAATATTCATTTAAAAAATCTCAAAAACATATTTTAAATGTGTACTAAAATATAATGTAAAACACTGAATATAAATAAAACAGAAAGATAATAATTACCTGTCTATTAATTATCATACAAAGTAATAGAAGTTAAGGTCACGGCACGAGCAACACAGTAAATTCATTGAATGCGAAATTCGGCCGAAAGCTTAACTTGGGGTGAATTTGAATTAGTAATCTGGAATGAGGTGAAAATGAAACGAGAACCTAACATTTAAATCTGTTCTTTTTGTTCAATTTTTATTTAAACATTCTCAAAAACATATTTATAAGTGTGAAAAAAATATCTAATATAAGACACTGAATACAAATCAAACAAAAAGATAATAAATATCTGTCTATTAATTATTGTACAAAGTAATCGAAGTATGTTACGTTAAGATAACAGCTCAAGCTTCACAGCAAAATTCATAACGTTAAGATCACGGCACGAGCTACACAGAAAATTCATTGAATGCGTAATTCGGCTGAGGGGTTCTCATGGGGTGAATTTGAATAAGTAATCTAAAATAAATTGAAATTAAACGAAAACCTAACATTTAAATCTATTACTTTTGTTCAACACTTATTTAAACATTCTCAAAAACAAATTTTAAGTGTGAAAAATTCAAATATAAGACACTGAATATAAATCAAACAGAAAGATAATAATAAACTGTCTATTAAGTATTGTACAAAGTAATCTAAGTATGTTACGTTAAGATCACGGCTCAAGCTTCACAGAAAATCTATTCAATGCGAAGTTCGGCGGAGAATAATCCCGTGTGAATTTGAATAAGTAATCTAAAATAAATTGAAACAAAACGAGAACCTACATTTAAATATGTTAGTTCAGCTAAACAGTTATTTAAAAATTCCCTAAAACATACGATATTTATGATGTGTGTAATATATAAAGGAAACGAGCTTTCAATGCAGCATAATCTCATTGCTATTTTGAAGTCAAATGGATAACGGTTTGTTATATATGAGGGATACTAACGTTGCCAAAAGCAAGGAAGCAGGTGTAGTTAAAAGACATGATTTAAATACAAGCGAGAACTAAGCGACTATTCACCCGCCATGGGAAATTAATTCATAGTAGGAGAAGAAAATTCACCTTTGGTAAACATTCAAGATAGCGCATATGCTGCATAAGCTACAAATTAGGGAATTATCACTGTATATATTATCTAGTATAACCCTGGGTCCCTGGTGAAATAACCCGCTCTCAATACAAAATAACGCCGTAGTTTACAATATATATTAGAGTCTATCCATCGAAGGATACAATGAGTATATCAAACACGGGTGTAGTTGAAAGAGATCATTTAAACGCGAGCGAGAACTAAACCTGAAGTGTGATCTACGATACCACGCGGTGATATACGCTGATACGGCTGAACTACGTTACCGACAAATCTATATTTATCACCTTTTTTATAGTTTAAAAGTAAAAAAGTTGTAGTTTTATGATTTTTCCTAAATTGAAACATCTCAATGAATGTCCATGCCAAATTTCAAGTCTCTATCTTAAACGGTCGCTTCAGGAATTTAAGATCATCAGTGAGTCAGTCAGTTACACATGGGGCTGTATATATTATAGACTCGCCTACGGCTCGATGGGGGCTCCGCCCCCATGCCCCCTTAGGGGTTGCCCTAAATTTGTAGAATAATTTAAAGTCAAGTATTGAACAGGCTAGTTCCACCAACTAACTGGACAGCGAAGACAGTAACAAAACGGGCTAATAAGCACTACTCACAATCAATAATAATAATAACAATAATATCCTTTGAAAATATTTCACGGGACTCAGCCCCCATGCCCCCTAGTTGATTTTACTAATTTCGTTCATCATTCACAAAGTCTCAAATAATGAACTGTCTAGTTCCACCAAAGTACTGAACAGGCTAGTTCCATCGAAGTTTTGAAAAGCTAAGTTTTAAATTACGTGTAGCTCTACTACAAAAATGTATGATACTAACTCCACGTTACCAACCGCTTGGTCTGGAACGTCAACGATTTTAGATGCGGCACAGAAAAATTGCAATGGGGCAAAATTAATCCTAATTAAGTATCTTTAAATTAAATTTTCATAGATAAAAAATGTAATGTGCCCACTATAGCAAAACAATAATGCTAAAAATAGAAAATAATTGATTATGTGTAAATAACTATTAAAATAATAAAAATAATCAAGCTATAATAATGCATAAACTAAAGAAATTGAAAGTAACACTTAAACCGAATCTAGGATCGCCAACCACGATATTAAAAGAATCGGAAAATAAAAACTAATAAAAATCGAAGTATTGAAAAGCTAAGTTATTAATTTACTTGTAACTCTACTACAATGTGTGATGCTAACTATTCCACGTCACCAACTACTTAGTCTGAAACGTCAACGAGTTAACATGCGTCACATTAAAATTGCAATGGGTCAAAATAATTCCAAATTAAGTATTTTTAAATGAGATTTTCGTACATTTTAAAAATAATATGATATGCCCATTAGAGTAAAACAATAATGCTAAAAAATAGAAAACAACCAATAATAAGTGTGAAAATTGCTATTAAAATAATAAAAAATCAAGCTATGCTAGTTAATAAACTTAAGAAATTAAAAATACAATTTGAACTAAATATTGTATCGCCAACCACGATATTAAAAGAATCGGCTGATACAAACTAATTAATAATAAAAACTTGTAAATTTCAGGATATAGAAGAAAAACGTTTGAATTACTGAAATAGCAAATAACATTCAAATCAATAAGCGAAAACAAGAATTGAATAACATGAAAACAAAATCATAGGAAATAATAAAAACGGGGAAGATCCGCAAAAAACCCCTACTATTACAAACTACTAATTATAAGAATATAAAATCTAGACCTGTGAAATAATAATTTATTCATAAAAAACCTGTTAGTTTTGTTCAATAGCCGTTTAAAAATTATTAAAACATATTTTAAGTGTGTATTAAAATAAAATATAAAACACTGAATATAAATAATGCAGAAAGATAATAATTAACTGTCTATTAAGTATCGTACTAAGTAATCACGACACGATTACTTACACGGCACGATCTAGACAGAAAATTCATAGAATGCGAAATTCGGCTGAGAAGTTCACGTGGGGTGAATTTGAATAAGTAATCTAAAATAAATTGAAATGAAACGAGAACCTAACATTTAAATCTGTTCTTTTTGTTCAACACTTATTTAAACATTCTCAAAAACAAATTTTAAGTGTGAAAAAATTTAATATAAGACACTGAATATAAATCAAACAGAAAGATAATAATTAACTATTAAGTATTGTAATCGAAGTATGTTACGTTAAGATCACGGCTCAAGCTTCACAGAAAATCCATTCAATGCGAAATTCGGCCGGAAGAATATTCCCGTGTGAATTTGAATAAGTAATCTAAAATAAATTGAAACAAAACGAGAACATAACATTTAAATCTGTTAGTTCTGCTCAACAGTTATTTAAAAATTCCCTAAGACATATTTATGATGTGTGGAAAAATATAAAAGAAACGAGCTTTCAATGCAGCACAATCTCATTGCTATTTTGAAGTCAAGTGGATAACGGTTTGTTAAATATGAGGGATACTAACGTTGTCAACAGCAAGAAAGCAGGTGTAGTTAAAAGACATGATTTAAATACAAGCGAGAACTAAGCGACTATTCACCCGCCATGGGAATTCTCCATAGTAGGAGAAGAAAATTCACCTTTGGTAAACATTCAAGATAGCGCATATGCTGCATTAGCTACAAATTAGGCATTATCACTGTATAAATCATAACGAGTATAACCCTGGGTACCTGGTGAAATGACCCGCTCTCAATGCAGTAAAACACCGTAATTCATATTTAATTGGAGTTTATCCATCGAAGGATACAATGCTTATATCAAACACGGGTGTAGTTGAAAGAGATGATTTAAACACGAGCGAGAACTAAACCTGCAAAGTGATCTACGATACCACTCGGTGATATACGCTGATACGGCTGAACTACGTTACCGACAAATCTATATTTTTAAATTTTTTTATTGTTTAAAAGTAAAAAAGTTTTAGTTTTATGATTTTCCCTAAATTGAAACATCTCAAAGAATGTCCATGCCAAATTTCAAGTCTCTATCTTAAACGGTCGCTTCAGGACATTACTATCATCAGTGAGTCAGTCAGTGAGTCAGTTACACATAGGGCTGTATATATTATATTTATTGTTTAAAAGTAAAAAAGTTGTAGTTTTATGATTTTCCCTAAATTGAAACATCTCAAAGAATGTCCATGCCAAATTTCAAGTCTCTATCTTAAACGGTCGCTTCAGGACATTACTATCATCAGTGAGTCAGTCAGTGAGTCAGTTACACATAGGGCTGTATATATTATAGATTAGCCGGAAAACTGCGTGCCGAGCAACATATATAGTTCATTATGACACTGTTATAACATGTTGTTAGCCATTTCTTGTTAGGTAATCTAACTTTCTTATCAAGTAATATATTATTAATCAGAGCTTAGCTGCTAATAAAAAAATCATCAAAATGCAATCACGCAGGACAGCCGTTTTCAAATCTGTATAATAAGACGATAATTGTTTGCGTGTTTCCCAAGCTGACGACAATCTAAATAGGTACGACTGAGACCCAAAAAATATAGTCGCACGAATTACTTCTTTCCCAAACAAACGGTCATGTTTTTCCAACGACTCCTTGAAGGAGATAGGGTGAAATATTATGTCGCCCCGTTAATATAATTGATAACTTTTTATCTCAGGTCCAAGTAGATCAGATATATGATTGAGAAATTTCCTTAGCTTTGTTCACGATATACCTACGATTCTTTTTAGAAATTAGCTAAAAAACCCTGCTCCAAAATGTCTTGCCTCACTGTGGTTCTGTAGAAGGAAATCCTAAGGACCTTTCAACTCTATTTATACCGTTGAGAATTTGTTTGTACATTGATTGGAAACTTGAAATTTTGTATAAAATTCTAGCTTGCTACTGGAGTTTTTCCATGGGTTCACAAACTGAAAAATATTTTGGTATTTCAGACTCTAAAATCATAAAATGTTAGGTCTGATTCGCTGATGCTTATTGTTTCCATTGTACCATCAAACTGATTTGAGAAAATAAACTACTTTAATAATAGACTTTTTTAAAGTGTAGGCTAAAGCAAAATTAAATGTTTGTAAAACTTTACTAAACCGGAGTAGCCTATCGTAGTTCAGTGAAAAACTGCCCACCTTTTTTATTTTACGCGAATATTTAAGGAATAAAACACGTTGTAATCAGTCAATAAACATTTAGTATATTCTATATGTTTTGATTTCCCATTCAAATTGCCATTTTTATAATCTAGTGGTATACTTTTAAAACAGAATTTATTGTTAAAAAATTATGCTTCTCTGTAAGCTGTATTTTGCAAACACATCCCTTAATACTTCTCCCTATTAAGATTCCAAAGCTAGATTAATAATCTAATATCGCTATCGAACATGTTTACTTCTCAGATTACCATGTCCCCTGTTCAACAACAATCATCCCCATTGTTCCAACACGACACGTCGGTCACGCGTCGCCGTCGCCCCGTCACTTGTTTGTTACACGGTTGTGTGTCCGGTCCGCGTGCCGTGTAACACGATAGTGTTGCGCCGCGCCGTGTAACACCCCAGTGCAGTTGTTGACTCCGTGTAGCGACACCGCGTGCAGCCCGCGTGCATCCGATGGCAAACAACCGGGACCAATCGTCTGGGATGATCTGCGCCGGCCACTTCACATGGGGAGGGATAGACAGCAGCAAACCTTCAAAGAATATAATAGTAATGTTTTCATCACACTGCTCCGTAAACTGCTCTTAGCGATATGACCGTTGCCGGGATAAAGTGGGCCTTTCCTACCCTAGGGAGATAAAATCAATCAGGTGGCGTCGAGTATCAAATTAGTATCAACAATATCAAAACGGTAGTAATAGCACTAATAGCAGACAAGCAGCTGGTTTTATTAGCAACAAGATGGATTTTATTCAATTAATTGTGAGCAGGTATACAAAATTATAAAATAATTGTTTTTAGATTTAGTTAGTTTTCAGACGTTTATTAGTCAGTTAGTTTATTTTTTTATTTAGTTCATAATGAAAGTCTAAAGTTTGTTTATTGAAACTCTTACAACCTCGGTTTA
The DNA here is from genome assembly GCA_030545055.2 of Neoaliturus tenellus. Classification (NCBI taxonomy): domain Eukaryota; kingdom Metazoa; phylum Arthropoda; class Insecta; order Hemiptera; family Cicadellidae; genus Neoaliturus; species Neoaliturus tenellus. The sequence continues at coordinate 157,205,734 of CM061531.1, forward strand.
TCGCCTCGGTCATAATAGCATCGTAACCTAGCACGTAAAGCGTCACTTTAGACCCTAGATATGGAATATCTACTATTTATACCTTGAGTAGGTTTTTCATCAACATTACAATTAATTGACATAGTCTATTGATTAAAAGTTAAAATAAAAGTTTTGGAACTTTTCCTTCTTCATACCCTACTTTTATTTTAATTTATTTATTTATTGCATTTCTAGTATGATAGTAGGGAGTCAAATTTAATTGAAAACTATTAAGGAAGTAGTGTTTTTGTCAAGCATTAAAATTTATTTCTTCTAGGGGAGTGGTTAGGTTCTATATAGACCTATTGCAGTTAAGCTTGGAGGTGGTACTATGTATTTTCTTTAGGAATATTCTATAAAGAATAGGCCTAACGTAAGTAGGCCTACTTCTGGGTATAAGGAAACTTCGAAAGGTGTTTTTTGACATTATGAAAGTGCAGACAAACACAAATTTTGCACTTTAATGTATTAATATATAATGCACTTACAATACACCGGAAATGAAGCGAATGGATCTGTACTTTTCTCTTAACCATAGTTGTGGGAAATCCATTGTTTGAATGAAAAAAGAAGTAAACTTCACTATTACAACAATACCGAAATCGGTTAGCTTCGATATTGTTCACTTCATATCACGATTTTGTGTTTTTTTTTTTTGTTTTTTTGTTTTTTTTGTCAGAGTAGATTTCAGACCTAAATTTCTTAGAGGAAAACTAAATATTTGAATAAAAATTGGAAAATATATAAAACAAATTGTTTTAACCCTTGTGATTTTTACAACGGTTTCGCATCTCCCAGGTGGGGCTTCCCTTTCTCGGTCCAGACCAATCCGCCCCCCGCCGGGGCCGTGGACCCCCCTACCCCCCCCCCCCCCCAACACTGGAGGTAATGAGCCCGGCCGACTCTGATTCCCCCCGGGAGCGGCGCTTGTCCCGCAACATAACTTCGCTCCCCCCGGCGCCCCTGGCGCCCCCGCGCCCCGGCACCGACGGGACACTACACTTTTATTGGATAATCATTAGTGTTATCGGCTTCAAACGCGGCGCTGATTAGAAGCTCGCACGTGTAAAAGTAGAGGTGAATAACTACAATGTGGTGGTGCGAGAAGAATTGGTCGGATTTCGCTAGTTTTAAGTTGGACGTTTTAACAGTACATGGTAACCCGAGCCTTGCTTGTTGGTTTTAATTCAGTTTTTAATAATATTTGGTGATCAGGTTTTGAAGTTTACGCCAACTATACCTTTTCAATGACAACTGTTTCAAATCCAATGCTTAAGAGTATCATTCTTTCATTTTTTTTACCTTTCGTTGTTATTTTGTTGCCTTTATGGCAACCCATAAATAAGACCTATGTTAAAATACTTATTTTTGGGCCAAATCACTCTTGAATGCAAAGCTTGAACAAAATCTACCCGCTAGATTATGAGATCGTTGAAAACATATCGACACAGACATTCCTCATGCTATAGGATAGGATTCTTAAAAGTTTATGAATTTTAAAAGATTTTATTCGTATGTATATAATACATTTAAACATGTATAATACATTCCGTTATTGACACCATAGACAAACAAACAACGTTACTTATCAATAAGCTCAGCTTCAAAGATTTGCTGTTCATTATTATTATTTTAGCAAATTTACCTATAGGTAATACGCTATTATACAGTAGCAGCCATGGTGAGACCTAAGCTCGGGACCACTTTACTTTTTTCTTTTGAGGTCCCCAGAAGCCAAAAACACCATTCGTTCATTTTCATATTTATGTGAGTATAGATATTTGAATATATATGTCCGTGGTACTGATAACTTTTGAACGAGTACCTCCGATTTTGATGAAGTTTGGTATGAAGGTGCAAGACCAAGAGTCTATTTTCACGAGTTCGCCAACCAGCATTGTCGGGTTTTGGGAACAGGGTTTTATGGGGTTTCAAAAGGGTAAAAAAATGGGGTTTTGGCATTTTTGGACGTCAATTAAAAAAATCAACAATTTGAACTAAAACTATTTAAAAGAACTTAAACAAATAATTTAGTATTTTGAAATTTTATCTTAGCTTAACAAATTCCGAAGAAAAGCTTAAATAGGTTTCCTATGTTAATCTTATGGGAAATCAATAAAACTCCGTATCTTCCTTATTTATTGACATAAGTTTTTAAAATTTGGTATACACAATCACTTGGTATAGAGTTTAACTGATATTTGCTTACAACACCTATGTGGCGGCAAACCTACATACCAGCCCCTACGGGGTTTATGGGGAATATTAAAAAGTGCTGAGTATTGAAACAATTTGATTTTTACTATACCCAACCATTACATTTCCTAACAAAATTGTTTTAACAACATCCCATGGCAATAAACCTACATACTCGTTCCTAAGGTGTCTATGGGGAAAATACAAAATTTTTAATTCCTTTGGAAATTCGCTGAGTACGCAGGTCCACTGCGACAGGTTTATTTTTTTTATAAAAGATTTTTGACACTGCTATAGAGCAATACGGAGAAATGTTAATTGTGTGGTCGTATCAAGTACACCCAAACGATTTTTTTAAGCGTTCTACTAAACCCATGAAATTTCTGTGGCCACCCGAGAATCGAACCAGTAATTTCTTGAGGCGAAGTCCAACATGTTAACCGTTCAGCTTGCTGGATACCCATTTCCACTTTCAAAAATAGCATAACATTATTTATCCATTACTGTTGTCTTGTTATTTCGACCCTCATATGTGTCAATGTATACAGAACCGAATAAGTAGGGACATCCTTATGGAGAAGTGAGAACGCCGCCGCCGCCCCTGAAACACAGATAGCACCACCAAGATGGTAAGGATTATGCTGATTGGTTGAATGGAAACAGATGACTAGAATATTTTATAAAAGTTTGTTATTGTTTTGATTTTTTGTAAACAAATATGTTCATTTTGACATTTGAGAGGTAGAAAGAGCGCTTCCCGTGACAGTAAGGAGAAGTAATCCTAGCATCAGCGCTTTATTTTCCTCTGGTTTTCAGTGGCAAAACTAAATTTTTTTACATGGGATGTCCCTACTTATTCGGTTCTGTATACATTGTATGTGTGACACTTCTTATGAATCCTATACTATAATAAAAGCAATGTCTGAAGGGATGTGTGTTCCACGATCTCGAAATCTAGCGGTTAGATTTTGCTTAAACTTTGCATTTAAGAGTGGTTTGGCCCAAAAATAAGTTTAGAAACAGCCTCAATCTCATAAAAAATCGAATTTGGTCTAAATTTAAGTTTTAAAATCGTAATTTTTAACATTGGTCTTATGGGTTGCTATTTTGGTAACGAAATAACAACTAAAAGTAAACAAAAACAAAGTAACATTAATTTTAAGCAGTTTTTGAACAGCTGTTATCTGTAAAGAGTCTGCTATAGATTTAATAGCTTGATTACCATGACACTATAACAAAAACGAATTAAAACCAACGAGCAAGGCTCGGTTAACCTGGTATTTAACAATTAAGAGTTTACCTATATCGTATATCCTTAGTTTTTCTTTCTTTTTTTTAGAAACAAAAAATAAATTTTATCGTATTAATCTACCTTTATTATACTATGTAATTGCATTTACAATAAACAGGCGGTAAATAAATTAGTATTGGTACGAATGGACTACCAGGCCAAAACAAACAATTTTTGTGCGGATAGGCAATCTGCGTACGGCACTCACATTGCGTAGCGAGGCTGCACGGCGCAGGGCGTAGCGAAGGGAGACGATGACGTTTCAGGATCTGACCTGAAGGAATCGCTTAATATCGCGCTGGTTGTTGGCTAGTTCATAAGACTTTTTTCTACCGTAAACTTCATTTTTTCCATTTAACTAGCCAGTTCTAATGAGATGATTAAATTAAATGGTTTAGATGGTTATTTACTTGGCACTTACATGACTTCTTCGTGCATCAAATGATATTTATTTATATTTAATTTTTGTTTACAATAGCTCTTCTAAGAACCCTTGAAACTTACTAATGAAATCGTCAGTTGGGTTTTTACTATTGCCGAGAAGTCTGCTAATTTATAATCGAAAAAGAAAGTTCTATAGGCGAGAACAGTAAATAGTGCAAATTGTTCCTTAAGAAAACCAGAGGATAAAATTGTGATTTTCAAATCATACCAATGGGTGTATTTGTAGAATAGAAAATGAAGGAAATCTGAGGTTTATACAGACGAGATGCAAAAATTTTTGTACCAACAAAAAGAGGCATATTTTGCGAGGTTCAATCATACATTCTGACTGCCGGAAGTCTTACGATCGACTTCAAAATACAGTATATCTACTTCTCTTTGTCAATTATTCTGTTTCTTTTGTGAGCGAAGATGTTCATACCAATACAATAGAGTGTTTGAGGAAAAACGTTAAAAGTAAATATCCATAGTCGTACTATTGTAACATTTCGCGTCTTATTTGGCTGCATTTAAAATTATAAAATCGAGATATGACCTGTACACAAGCGTCAGCTGATCAACTGTTTGAACTCTTATAATTTTGTACCGTGCTTTGTTTGTATACAGTTAGTCTTTTAATATCTTATCCTATACTCTTATACGAGCAATGTTTGCTTGTTTGCTTGCTTGCTTGCTTGCACAATTATCTCAAAAACGGCTCCGACGATTTCCTTCAAATTTTGGAATATGGGGGTTTTGGAGAACCAGAAACCGATTGGAGCTGGTCCCATAGCTGGGAAAAATCCGGTTTTCGCGCTAGAGCCCTTCAAAGATCCTATGTTATCCTTATGGAAATTTTTTAACTGAACAAAAATCAGCTGATAACTGTAGATAAAATAAACCAATGTGTTACATCTTTAACCTGTGGTTTTAGGACAATCATACCAATGTGCAGCAAACCTTTCGCCTGGCGAGTGAGCGGAGCGACCGAGCTTTGTGTGAGAAACGAAAGTAATAATTTTACCGAGCTTAAGCTCGGTCCCCCTAGTACTATACTCTAAAACAAGCTCCGTTTGTCCGGGCAAACTTTTTTTTCGCTCCAAGGATTTTTTATTTTTTGATTGAATATGGGGGTTTTGGCCACCAGAAATCGATTGGAGCTGGTCCCATGTCTGGGAAAAATCCGGTTTTCGTTCTAGAGCCCTTCAAAGTTTCCATGTTATCCTTATGGAGATTTTTAAATTGAACAAAAATCAGCTGATAACTGTAGATATAAACCAATGAGTTACATCTTTAACCTGTAGTTTAGGAGTTTAGTGCAGCACCCATTGGCCTGGCGAGTGAGCGAAGCGAACGAGCTCGTCTTTAAAATTGAAGAGGGCGAGTGAGCGGAGCGAACAAGCTTTGTATGAGAACGAAAATAATAATATTACCGAGCTTAAGCTCGGTCCCCCTGGTACTTAAAATAAAAGTATTCTTTGCTTCATTGCTCTAAATACTCTTTTTTATAATTATTTCTTGTTATTATTAATTATTTTTTATGAATGTCAAAACATGGCCCAAACTGCGCCGGATAGAATGGCCTATGGAGGACAGTAGGCCCAAATATTTTGAAAAATTAATATAAATCTATACTTATTGAACACGCTAAGGCTTTTTTGTTAAGAGAACTCCTCCTACAATTCTCAACCGATATTCAATTTTTTTTATGTCGTTGGATTGGGCTTGGTCTGTAGTGGTTAACTTCCAAAATGGATAAGAATCGGTAAAATAAGGACGCTATCCACAAATTAAATTTGAAATCTCCCCTTTAGGCAAATTACCAACAATATTGGTGCTGATAGGCAATCTGCGTACTGCACTCACATTGCCTAGTGAGGCTGCACGGCGCGGAGCGGCGGCCATCTCAACTTTGGGATTGAGTTCAGTATTTAACACCTGTTAATGTACAGCTGTAAATATATGTAGTTTTGTAATGTAGTACCAGGTTAACCGAGCCTTGCTCGTTGGTTTTTATTCACTTTTGTTATAGTGTAAAGGTAAAAAAGCAATTAAATTTCCACCAACAACCAACTATACCTCTTCACAGTTATCAGCTGTTTCAAAAAGTCTGCTTAACATTAATGTTTCTTTCTTTTTGTTTACATTTCGTTGTTATTTCGTTACCAAAATAGCAACCCATAAGACTAATGTTAAAAATTACAATTTTAAAACTTAATTTTAGACCAAATTGGATTTTTCCTGGGGTTGAGGCTGTTTCTAAACTTATTTTTGGGCCAAAACACTCTTTAATGCAAACTTTAAGCAAAATCTAACAGCTAGATTTCGAGATCGTGAAACACACATCCCTTCAGATATTCCTCGTATTATAGTATAGGATACTAATATATTGGATTGTGCGGGAGTAATTGAGTTAGGACTAATAGTAACATTTTTAGCAAAGACATGTGATACTCTAAATTAAACTGTCCGATTTTGAGCAAAAAGTACACTAGTAAGGATTATTATGTTAAAACACAACATAAAAAATTAAAAAGGATTATTATGTTAAGTTTTATGTTAGTGTCGCTTGATATTAACTGAATATCAAGCGACTCTATATTTGACGTTTATAGACTTCGAAAAAGCTTTCGACTCCGTCAACCACCAAGTTCTATGGCAAGTTGTTGAAAGTTTTGGAATCCCACCCAAACTTGGCAATTTAATGAAAAGCATGTACCAGGGGTACTCTTGTAATGTACTGCACCGTGGAAAAGTGTCTGACCCAATTCAGATGACTTCTGGTGTGAGGCAGGGGTGTATCTTGTCGCCAATCTTATTTTTGATGGTACTTGACCGTGTCTTGAGGAGGGTGACTGCAGCTAGGAGAAGAGGTATTCGGTGGGGCCTTGCTGATCATCTGGAAGATTTAGATTTTGCCGATGACATATGTCTGCTATCTCATCGCTTGAACGACATCAGGAGTAAATTAAAATACCTTTAAAAAGAAGCAGAAAGAGCTGGCTTGAAAATAAACGCAAGGAAAACAAAAGAAATGAAAGTGAATGGCCAAGTAGAAGAGAATTTGGAGGTAGATGGCTCTAGGATTGACCAAGTGGAGTCCTTTGTCTATTTAGGAAGTGTTGTAGCTGCAGATGGAGGAGGAGCTGGAGATGATGTTAAAGTTAGAATCAGGAAAGCAAATGCTGCTTTTGTCCAATTGCAACCTGTTTGGAAGAGTAGAAACATCTCGCTCCATACTAAAATCCGGATTTTCAACACAAATGTTAAAGCGGTTCTCCTGTATGCGTGTGAAACATGGAAAGTAGACAGCAAAATTCCGGACATGCAACAACCATGAAGTGTTTATTAACAGGTGCCTTAGAAGGATTAACCGGATATGGTGGCCAGACAGAATCACAAACGAAGACCTTTGGAGACAAAGTGGTCAAATGCCAGTCCATCTAAAAATAAGAAGGAGGAAATGGAATTGGATTGGACACACCTTAAGGAAGCCAGATGGTTCCATAGAAAAGAAAGCCCTCACATGGAATCCTCAAGGAGCAAGGCGTAGAGGCCGACCAAGAGACACTTGGACAAGAACGGTGGAAAAGGAGGCAGCTGCAGAAGGAAAGACATGGGGGAGCTTAGAAAACTAGCTTTAGAAAGACAGGCCTGGAGACGTCTCGCGGATGCCCTATGTTCCGATTGGAACGACAGGAATTAAGTCAAGTTAAGTCATTATGTTAAGTTTGAATTATATGTAATTCTACCACATAACTAAAAAAGGGTTGCTAAAAATTTGATTTGCATTCAATAAATACATGTTTTCCTCAAGCAGGACCGCAGTAATTTTTCGTGGAAACTAAAAAGGACTATCCTCATTTTAGAGATCTGTTTAATATTTGGTTCGTGATAATGAATCACTCCCAGATTTTTAAAGTTTTACTATGATTATTGTTTAAAATCAGAAATATTGGCATTGGATAAACCATTACCTCTAATAATAGGTAAATATTATCAGGCCATTGCCATTCGAAGTTTTGCCAACGAGACTGACACAAAGTAAATTTGTTTGTATACCATAACATTGTAGCTAAAACTAAATTTTTAATAAAAATGGTTAGCCTACAAAGTTAACTATAAAATTGATCGCGCTAAACAATTTTCCAAAGAATATATAAACTCCAATTACTTTATTCAACACAATACCGATACTCACCGAGGCGGCAAAAATTGATTGCCTTGGTGTTTTCAATTCCGGCGGAAAGTGTTTTAATCCTGTAAAGACAACAAGGATGGCGTCACACCCGTGTAAACAGACTGCAAAGACAACACGAGGGATCGGCGCTATTTGGACGAACAACAACGCCATCTGTGGTCGGCAGTCGGGACTGCGCGCCGCCAACCGAGTGAAGATAACAATAATAATGAAGATACCGCTTGTAGAGTCACAAGGTGGGCATGTTTATTGTTAAATTTTGTGTCAAATGAATATATTGTTACGAATAACACAATATCCAGGTGTTCATAAATGATCTACCTGATTCCAAGTCTGATTGAAAAAAGGACGAGCAAGTACGTATTGTACATTTGCAGACAAGAATAATTAAATACACTTCACATGTACAGGACGGGATTTTAATTTAGTTTATAAATTTAGTCGCATAAATCGAAAATAGTTTTTTTTTGCATCATATGGGCATCCTTAGTTTTCCTAAATATGCCTAAGAAATATAATCTAATTTTCCCCCTATAATCTTTCCAGATTATCAGGGCCACATAGCACAAAATCAGCCAGTTATTATAGCAAAGAATTTACTTTTTGGAAGGGGGTTGGATAAACATTCTTTACGTATAAGAATGCTCGACGTAATTCATGCGAAAGAGGATAGTTACACCATTTCATCCGTTATGCAGGAAAATTATTGTTGGATGAATCGGATTTCCTCTTGGACGATTGAAATACACTTATGGTACTTAGTTTTTCTTGACTAACTCAAATGAAAATTAATTTACTAAACACTTGAAAACTCTTCTTTTCAAGTGTTTTGTTTTGCATTCTTTTCTTTCTTCGCTATTAAAAAAACCTTGAAATCTTACTGGTTCTTATATAAACACTCTGTATAGTGACATGACTTATTAAAACTTATTATGTACTTCATTTTCTGTATTGGGAAAATAATACGATCGAGATGCTTTAATGTTATAGTTTAAATTTGATAAAAAAGTGAAGTCTAAAAAAGGATCTCACAGAAGGTATGCGATGGTATCGTAGGCCTTAGAAAGTGATTTAGAAAGATTAATATCAATAATGTAGATATTTTGGTAAAGGACATAATGAGCAGTTGCTAAGTACTCTTGCATTCAGCATTTAATTAGGTTGAATTTTTATTTGAAACAAATTTTAGTACACATTTTAGATAATTGAAAAAATTCAAATTTACAGCAGCCTTAAACCATACTTAAAAGACTATACAATATAAGACTGTCAAAGTCACGATGAGACACCAATTGCATTTTTAAATCTATAAAAGTGGTTCTTCTATAGTTCATTTTTTCTATCTTTCCCTTACATTAGTATGGATGTTCACTGAGTGCAAAGGAGTAAAATCATTCACCAAGACCATGACAAAGAGCAAAGACAACGTCAAGTGATCGCCGGGTAGTTGCATGACAAACCTTTTCATGGTGAGCTGAGCATCTATGATCAAAGAGGAATGTGCATGCTAAATTACAACCCCACATGATTTATAGTAATTTTAAAGTCCTGTGGGTTGAAGCCCTGAAGAAATTTGGCAAACCCGTTTCTTAGTGAGCACCTATGAGCAAAGATTGTCGTCTGAGCGCCATCTGTGGAGGCCGCGAATAACCGCCCGGCCCGTCCTTGGCTTTCCTTGTGGAGGACGATCACAACTGCTCAATTATTACCGCGGATAAACAAAGCCTACTTACCGAGTCCCACCTGGCCCGCTGTAATGTGATTTGCGTCGCCCGGCTAAATGTTTAACTCGCCCGCTCCCTGCGACTACTTACGCTTTAATTCTGCTGGTTTAAATTCGTGCCTTATTTTTAGAAGATGTCTCCAAAAGAATTTAAAAAATTTTTCTTGTGTGGGTCATTTGACATTTTTCTGTTTGGATTTGGAATTGTATTTTTTTCATTTTTGAGGAACTTAGAAAGAGCATTTCGTGGACTTTTACTTAGTAAATTAATTTTATTTAACAGTTTTATCATCAATTTATGAATTAAAAATATATCTTGTTTATTCTATGAAGGTATTTACTGACTGGAGGTTGATTCTTTATTGAAAATTGTATCAATTCTTGGTTTTCATTACCAAGGGTTGTATTACAATGTGGGTTCGACAACGGTGGATCAAAGGTTTATGTATATGAAAATCATAAGTACATTAAGTTGAAACATGGAACCTTTCCTTTTTTGAGATTAGAGACTTAAAGACTTGAAACACCGACGCCTTCTGTGGTGCGTATTTTAAGGTGAGTATGATTGAAGGCGTGAGTATGATGAATGTGATGAATCAGATCAAGGAATCTAAAATAAATAAAGAGAAGGTAGGGGTCAAAACATGCAACGCCCTCTATGTAACAGGTGTTCTTTTGCACATATGTCATCAATGATAATGATGATGTTATAGATGTAAAAGAACCTATGCATTAGAGGCACATAGAGGCAGCCTTCAGATTCAAAGGCGAGCTCTATAACTACTCAGCTATCCAGCCAGTGTACCTGGATAGACATGTAAAAAAATCAATAAAACTTTTGCCGAAGTGAAATCCCATTAAGTCAGGCATGAATTGGCGTTTCTTTAATTGGGCCATAAATGTTCACAATTACATAACTTCATATATAAAATTAGATTAGTTTAGTACGGCAATCATAAAAATTTTACTTTGAAGTATGCCTAAACAAAGCATAATTATAAGATGGGATTCAAACTGATAAATCTTTCCAAGAAGTTAGTTATCAATCATTCAAAAATCGAATATCGGAGGAAACTGTGTAGCGAGTTTATGGTGAGTGTAATTCGGCGAAAGTGTTTGGGCATCACTGTCAGTGGCAACATTGATGACATCAATCAGCTGATGACCAAAGACTCCGTGGGAGGGGGAGGGGGACAATACAACCATCCCCCCTCCCTCACACCACTATATCCACTACTGCCACCGCACCACTCGCACTAGCACTATCTGTCGATCACCAGACGACAGCTAGACTGGCCAACCCACTATCTTTGATTGGTCTCGCTTCGGTTATTAGAAGAGTGGTTTAACTTGGAGCTCGATCGTCGGAATATATATTACCGTACTGTATAATAAAAAATAAAAAAAACTTTAAACTTTTGGGGGGGGGGGGATACGGCCATATCTAGTTGGTACTAGGAAAGTATTGTTTCCCAGCTAGTGTGAAAACATTTGTATGGAGAGGAAAAAACAAGTCAAGTTAAACACACTTAGAGGTTTCTTCCTTTATTCTCTAAAAAAACTACACAAACATATTCTGTATTCCCCTGTCTCGGGCAGCATTTTTTAGGATTTTTTTATCTTTTCTTGTAGATGAATGCTGTATCATAGCTCTGATAAAATGCCAGTAGTTGGCACAAAAGTGCCAAAAAATTTTAGGTTTCGGCGTGACCTTGACTTAATGACGTCGGTGACATCATAATGATGACGTAAGGGGTGATGACGTCATCGCCATGTCATTTCTGCGACGTCATGTGTGTGACGTCATGGAAATGACGTCATTGGCGATGACGTCATCGATTGCGTCATCGGGGTCATTGACCTTGATGACGTCATCATGACGTTAGGACATTCCTCAGAGGTCATTGAACTGAGCCAGCAGCGCAATTTGCCACTACTAATGCCTTTTGTAAAAATTGAATGTAGTCGTGTTTTTTTAAAGCCCCATAAGGACTATATTTTCACATTTTCAAACTTTAAAATGCACGAGTCGTTGCCCGTCGATACTTGACTGATACAGCTTCAGTCAGGGTAGTGTCACGCTAGGCAGATGGTGTGAAACATGTTCAAAATAAACTTGTTTAAATTTATATTTCCTTCCAATTAATCAGCACACAATGAGGTAGTTTTAAACAACTTAACAATTAAAAACTTATTTATTTTTAAATCCACCTACTACAAAATTGAGTAGGTTAAATACTATAACACTGCATTATTTTTTCTTTCCATTAAAAGAGTACTACATTATAATTATGTACGTTTTTAGGTAAAGGCCACAATAAACCGAATCCTCCTTCTTGAGCGTTTGCTCTTCTACTGTATTTAGACAAATGCCTCGTGTGTTTATAATCAGCTGATTGAAAGGTGTAAAATAAATTAATTGCAAGGGTTTTAAAATTTTAATTTTGGTAATATAAGGAATTAAGATAACGTTAAAGTAAATAAAACCTGCTAATATATACCTAAAAATTTAGTTTTTATTATGTCTCAGAATTATGGAAGTCTCAGACGAACTGTCCATAGTATTTAAAAGTTGACTTTTTTACCCATGTTAAATTCTCCATAAGAAAAGTTTATTTTTAATTTTTGACAATTTTAACGTGAACATTTTTTAAATAAAAATAAAACCTGGTAATATATGACCGAAAACGTTTGTTTTGGTACAACCAACATGTAAATCGGTCCAGTAGAAGTCTCAGACGAACTGTCCAAAGGTGTTTTTTACCTTACTGCTTTAAATGTATAGATGAGAATTATAATGTAACTATTCAACTGAATTATAACCATTTTAAAGAAAATCTGTTGAAAAACGGTGTTTAAAACAGGGGTATGAAATAAAGTTTTTTTGCTCAAAAGTCGCGTGTCTTTCATAGGTTACTAGAGTCATGCTACAGCTACTCCCATACACAGCCACAAAGTGAAGAAGACTCTCAGTGTTATCATTTACCTTAAAAATTCAAAGACATTCCACGAATTTGTTAAAATTCACTTATAAATGTCAAGTATAATTCAATATAATAGCTAAAATATCTAATCATAGGCTTCAGTATTCCAATAGGTACAGACATAATTTTTTTACCCTTATTCAAAAGCAATTTAAAGCAGAAAGAAGATAAAATTAATTGATTAAAGTGAATTACTGAAAATGACCTGAAAGTAGTGATGGAGGTGTTTAATGTCTCAGAAGAGTTCGTCATATTTAATAATGATTTTGAAGCCAACAGATAAGATTTGCGACCAATGTTGCATTCACAATGTACATTTATTGACGTCCTTCATTATATCTCAACATTTCATGGAATTCTCCCTATCTGTAGACACTGCCGCGCCGTGACCGCTGCGCTGCCTCCACAGTGCCCCATCGCGGGGACGCACCCCAAGGAACATTTGTGCTGCCCCCGCCCCAATCGCCTAAGTACAAAAACACACAGTGCCGTGACGCACTACCAGCGGATATAATTTAATATTCATTACAAACAAGTGTACCGGGGGGGGGGGAGCGCCCCTCGGCTGGGTGTTTATCATCTATTTACCCGGCTATTTAGCGAACAATGCCGAACTGTCATTGTCACAACCTGCCTCAGCTGTCTTCTCGTCATCGGTTAAATCTACTGTGATGAACAGAGAAATGCTGAAACCGCTGGTGTGTGCTGCGGACTAGATTGTCCGGCTAGTGACATTGCATTGTATTTGATTCAGTTACATGACTTCAGTTATTTCTCGTGCATGACATCAAAGAGATAAAAAATTTCGTTTCTTCGTTTACAAAATATACTGTAAATCAGCTAGATTTGATATACAGACCACCTACAATATTAAATAAATTCTGCCAATATGCAAATCTGCAAATAGAACAATCTTACAATGTGCAATACTTTGCTGCAATAATATGTTTCTAAGACGAATATATTTTTCTCACCTTACAATAAATTAGTTCTTTGTCCTATTTATTATTTACTACCATCCATTGGCTAGGAAAAAAATATTGGTATAAAAATTACCACGAAACGTTTAGTAGTTATATCTTTAGAGTTCTATTAATAAAGTGTTTTAACATGGGAGGTTTTTTTTATCGATGACACTAAAATTTGATTCAAACGGTCATGTTTGTGTATGGAGAAAATATCAAGTGACTGATTATCATGGTTATTTATTTAAGTGAAGTACTGCAACATTTAAAAATTACAATTGTAAAAAAAAATAGCTAAATTAAAATATCTTATAACTAGTTATTTTATGAGAAAGTAATTTTATGTCCTAGATTATCTATGTAGATTTTTAACTATTTTCGTAACATAAATATTCATTTTTGGAAGATTTTTACTGTACTTCTATTAATCTGGGAATGTAATTAAATCACCCATAATCTTTACTTTTTACAATCCACACTACCCACTTTACTTTTCTACTTTCACTGAGTTAGTGTAAGAGCAACATTACGATTTTTAACAATATTTATGTATTTGTTGGGGCAGGTTTATGTAAAAATTTCAGTTTCAGTATCCAACCTTCTTTGTTGTTGTAGGACTTTGATTTCCTTTCGCAAAATTACTATTTGAATTTTTGGCTTTTTAAAATGAAGATTTGTTGTAATTGTATGAGCTTACGTTTTTAACGAATAATATTGAGATATGCACATGAAATAATCAGTTTCTCGCCGTACCATCAGTTTATCGGTTGCGATACGTTTTGGTTTACATTCATGGCTTGAGTAATTAATCTGGTAATAATTAGCGAATTACTAATTCAGCGGTCGCCGGTTCCCTGCAATAATTACGTACTAATTATGTCTCATTAGTCCAGTATTACAATAATCGTGATGTCAAACGCATTATGTAAGAAACATATAAACTGTATCTATTGAAATTCTGTGTTTTACAAATAATTTTAAATAATGTTTTGCTTTAATTGATTTTTAAAAAAAAAAATCAATAAAGATTTTTATAAGAAAAAGTTAAAATTTATCTGATGGCATATATTTCTGCTATATTAACTTTGTAAGAGAATATATAGTTTTATAACTACTGTAAATAGTAAAATGATTTTTATATTTGTTTGCAATGCATATTGTTGATGTGTTTTATAACATGCTTTTGCTTTTTAAGACTCGATAAATGAAAATACAATGTCAAATGATAACACAATTTTTTATTGATTACTACTATTGTAGTCGAAAGGCCATTCATCGTAGTACAATGTAGCAGCTAATAAAAATTAGGTTCAAGTAGAATATGAAACGTAAAACATGAAAACTACGTGATGTGGAACAGGTTCAGAATTTGATCTGACAGTGCCAATTTAAAGGTGCAACTGATCGTGTCTTTTCGGTAGACATAGCCCCATAAAGTGTATGTTCTAACTGACCTCAACTCCCAAACGCTGTGTGAGTTCCTTACTTTCATATACTAAAGTCTGATTTGTTTATTTGATCGCACAACCAATTTAACTCAAAATTTCATTTTTACAATTGTGTTTTTAATATTTAAATGCTAGTCTAAACAAAATTTTTAAAGACTGAAACCGTAAAACACAAACATAAATTATTTAAATCAACAATAAGCAAATACCAGAGTTAATTCATAAGCTCTGAAACGACATTCGCAGATGTCACAGACAAACATTTAAAACTCTAACAAGGGCAAGTCGATAAACATAAATTACAGGAGTTAATAAAAGCCGGATAACGCAGGGAAGGGGAGGCCTGAGCACAATAATAGAGACGTTTAACCGCGCACAATAGTCTCCGTGTGTGTGTGCGCGCGTGTGTGTCGGTGTGTGAGTGTGTGTGTGAGGCACAGGTGGTCTGTCGAGCACCATTTACCCCCTCCCCCTTCCTGAACCAGATGCTTGGTTCACTGGTAATGGTAAGATGACTCTCGTAATTATCTGAACACCATTTTTTGTTGAGGGGAGGTGCAAAAAAGACAGTGACAAGTGTTAACACGATTATGGTGTATGTAGCGTCGCGGCAGGGGTGAATACAATGGGGGGTATATTTTATCCACTTACATTACTGGTTGTGTTTTATGAGCTTATAAATATTAGGCGCATCTTTTACATTTTTAAAAGCCTGATAATTTTATTCTATATCTGATTCTTTAGAGAGAAACGCTTGGCCAATTGGATTTGATTGTAAAAGGTTTAAAAACATGAGTAGGTGGTAATTCGAGTTTTAACTTAGAATTAGTTAGGCAGTTTACTACTTACAAAACTATACAGTCACTTTTCTATACACAATTATGAAAATTTTCAAAATTCAAGAAAGATTAAACTTACGAAAATGTTGTAAACAAGATTGTATACTCAGAAGAATACGCTTTACTTGGCACATCATAATACCTAATAGTATTACGGCAATACCCTCAAATTAATGAGTTAACTAAGATACTATTGATTAAGTTTATAAAACTTGTCAAGGAGCATTTGCAACAATTTCTAATAAATCGAAATTACAGTCGGAATAGAAAGAAGCTGTTACAGCTCAAGTACGTTGCTCTCTTGTTTTTCTATCACTAGGATTGCGTTGTTCATTCGTGTTGTTACAAGCTGTTTCTCGTGAAAGAGTCGGCTATTCCTGCGAAAATAGCTAATACTAGTGGCATAATTTTACTGTGCGGTGGGTTGAAATTTAATAGTAAAACTATCTACTTATATAATTTTTATATATTTTATGTATCATAATTTGATTTTGGCTCTTTCCGATGCTTGATCTACTTTAATTAACAATTACGCCTAATTTCCTTTGGGTAGTTTTTCTCCGAGATCATGTCCAACTTAGAACGTAATACATACCATTTGTATTGATCGCAACGTGTTATCTTTATTCTTTTCTTTAAAAAAAATTATCGAAAAATTTTTATTGAAATATATTCTTTCTTTTTCTTTGCATCTTTGTAATTATCTACTGCACACTGTGAGCTACGTAACTGATTTATACTTCTTTTGTATAAATTGAAAATTGAAATTGGCATTGAAAGTCTTTTATCCTCAATTTCAAGATAACTACAACAATTCATTATTACAGGAATATCTGTGGTCATTTATTTTTTCCCTTACACAAAGCAAGCAAGTGTAATTCAATTTCACTTGTTACACTCAGTCGCGTTAATATGCCTGTAGCGAAGTTCGTCCAACATTAACCAGCACCGGAAGTTGTCGCAGCAGGAAGTCACCGCGCTAATCGCGGGATAATATTTTGGCGCGAGACACTTGAGATATTAAATCAATATTCACCCCTGATCCCGCCGCATCCCTCTCCCCCCCCCCCCCATCATCGCGTCACCCCCTCGCTCACAAGTCGTTTAACTTTCCCTGCTCGACGCGAAAATAAGAGTAAGTCAACGACGTCCGAAAATATGGCGCTATCATTCGAAAACTGACTTGGATATTGGGACAAGGCCAATCCTGGCAGTTTCCACTTCGTTAGGACCCAGAAATCTTTCATTAGGAATTTACGATCGTCCGTTCCAAGTAATTAAATTGAACAAAGTTTATCTTATAAACCATGGCTTGTCAGAAGGTACAGTGTAGTGATCAATGTAACAACTGTTTTATGATTACTAAAATTTTATTGAAATGAAAAGTTGAAAAAAAGAATTAACAAAAGTAGATAACAAATTTTCAGTGGTTTAATCTTGGTGTTAAACACGTTGAATTGAATGGAATGAGAAACATAATTCATCTTATCCTCACTGTTGATGATCATTTGCGTGTATTAGGCCTACAGAGGAATAAGTTCAATTGAATATCGAGTCAGTGTCTTAATATGAAATGATTTTATCAGGTTTGTACGATGTAACAAATAGCATACACATGCATAACTTGAATACTTTGTTCTAAAACGCTTTTTAAGTATCTTTCAAATCCTAATAAAGCATTTTCCTAAAAATTAAATGTAAAACTAAATAAACAACAAAAAAGATAAGCCCAAAATTAAAGTTAGATAAAATGTAATCATGAAGAAAGAAGTTATAGAAGAGTGAAGAGAATAAAGAAGGAAGAAGTTAGAAAGAAGAACGAATAGGAACTATGGAAGAAACAATTGAAAATACTTAGTGAAATAAAATCCGGAAATGTGAACTTTTAAATTGTTAAACATAGTAAAAGACTTATGTAATTTTCCCAAACAATGTAAATTCCAATACAATGGCAAATATTGTCAGTGGAATAAATGTCATTATCATTCTTTAAGTATTATATTTACAACAGCACATTTCGATTTAGACTAATCCTGATAAAATCTGCGATCACAACAAAACGTTACAATAAATAAATATGAAC